>JBBDGP010004083.1:0-60403 GCA_037952835.1 Lithobates septentrionalis | reverse complement strand
TTCCGTTCTGCGGCAGGATTTCTTTCCTTTCCCAATTTCTGATCCCCTCGGGGTCTCATGGTCTGTATAGTTGTGCGGTATTGGGATCTGCCACGAGCGTTCTCCATTTCTTATCGATCGTTCCTCTCTGACACTTCCACTAAAAGATTATCTCCAACTCCATGGGCAGTTTGAGGGCTTAAAGTGGACCGGTCAAGCGAGATCCGAGCCAGCGCTTGTCAACTCTTGTTTGAATAATGCCAATTCCTGGCTGTCTACATTTTGTTGTGAAGATGTCTACAAAAATTTAGTGGCTGGGATGGATATAGGAATGGAGGTGGCCGATAAGGGGGGGTACAGGCAGCACCCCCATACCGGGGCCCAGCCCTATCAAGTTGACAAGAATGGACAGTTGCGCAAAGTCTATAGCAGGGATATGCAATTAGCGGACCTCCAGCTGTTGCAGAACTACAAGTCCCATGAGGCATAGCAAGACTCTGACAGCCACAAGCATGACACCCAGAGGCAGAGGCATGATGGGACTTGTAGTTTTTGTAACAGCTGGAGGTCCGCTAATTGCATATCCCTGGTCTATAGAGTAATAACTGTGATGGGTCGCTGGAAGTGGGGCCACCAATACGGTGGGTATGGTCTATACTCCCATACTGGCCCCTGACCCCATGGGTCAGCAGTGGGGCCCAGGTCCTAACAGAGGCTGCCTCTGGGTGGCCCAATGCAGCATCCATGGCTGGGTTTGGGGACTCCTGGCCAGCGTTGTGGCCCAAGCCAGCTCCCCTCTTCATAGCCTGGGGATGGCCATAAATGGACAGTGTATAGGCAGTACTCTCATACTACATTTTTGGTCATAACAGGCCAGCAGGGGGGGCTCTGGCCCAATTGGCAGCCCCAGTGCAGCATTCATGGCTTGGTTTGGGGACTCCTGCCGGCCAGCGTTGGGGCCCCCAAGCAGTTCTTCTTCATAGTTTTGGGTGGGCATGAATGGACAGGTGTGAATATCTTTACAGAATATAGTTGTTATGGATCGTGGGAAGTGGGGCAGGTCAGCATGAGGGGCTCTGACCTTTATAGAGGCCACCGATGGGCAGTCCCAGTGCAACGTCGATGGCTTGGTTTGGGAACTTCTGCCGGCCAGTGTTGGGACCCAAGCTGGTTTCTTCTTCATAGGCCTGGGATGGGCATGAATTGACAGTTGTGATGGATCTTTGGAAGTGGGGCCATTGGGGGTGTATGGGGCCAGTACTCTCATACTGAATCCTAGCCTTAAACGGGTCAGCAGGGGGGGGGGGGCTCTGACCTGGCAGGGGCTGCCTGTGAGTAGCCCCAGTGCAACATCTATGGCTTGATTTTGGGAACTCCTGCAGGCCAGCCATTGGGTCCAAGCCAGCTCCCTCTTCACAGCCTGGGATGACCATGAATGGACAGTTGTGCAATGTTTATAGAATAATAGTTGTAATGGATCGTTGGAAGGTGGGGCCACCGATGGGGGTGTATAGGCAGCACTCCCATACCAGATCCTGGCCACGATAGGTCAGCATGAGAGGCTCTGACCTGATAGAAGCCACTGATGGGCAGTCCCAGAGCAACATCGATGGCTTGGTTTGGGAACTCCTCCTGCCGGCCAGCGTTGGGGCCCAAGCCGGTTTCTTCTTCATAGCCTGGGATGGGCATGAATGGACAGTAGTGATGAATTGTTGGAAGTGGGGCCATTGGGGTGTATGGGCAGTACTCTCATACCGAATCCTGGTCTTAACAGGTCGGCAGGGGGGCTCTGACCTGGCAGGGGCTGCCTGTCAGTAGCTCCAGTGCAACATCTAGTGGCTTTGGTTTTGGGAACTCCTACTGGCCAGCGTTGGGGCCCAAGCCAGCTCCCTCTTCCCAGCCTGGGATGGCCATGAATGGACAGTTGTACAAATGTCCTACAAAATAAAAGTTGTGAAGGATCATTGGAAGTGGGACCACTGATAAGGGGTGTGTAGGTAATTAACCCATACTGAATTCTGGCCATAAGAGGTCGGCAAGGGGGCCCTGACCCGGCAGAGGCCACCTGTGGGCAGCCCCAGTGTAGCATCTATGGCTTGGTTTGGGGAATCATGCAGGCTAGAGTTGGGGCCCAAGCCAGCTCCCCCATTCATGGCCATGAATGGACAGTTGAACAAATGTCTACAGAATTCAAGTTATGAAGGATCATTGAAAGTGGGGCCACTGATGGGAAGGTGTATAGGCAGTACCCACATCCCGGGTCCTGGCCCTAACAGGTCAGCAGAGGCCACCTGTGGGGCAGCCCCAGTGGCAACACCTACAGCTTTAGGGACTCCTGCCGGCCAGTATTGGGGCTCAAGCCAGCTCCCTCTTCACCAGCCTGGGATGGCCATGAATGGACAGTTGTATAAATGTCTACAAAAATTAAAAGTTGTCAAAGGATCATTGGAAGTGGGACCACTCATGGGGGGGGTATAAGCACATTTGTACCCCTTTTTAAATTTCCTTATTATTTGGGAGAAATTGCACTTCCTGCCCTTGTGATTGGCTGTTGGTGAGCTTCATGTCTTTGGCTGCAAATCAGCTGGGGTGGGGGAGTGGCGTCACGTCTTCAGGGGCGCCAAGGTGCCGGTTGTGTTCACCACGCTGCAGCTGACCATGTGACAATGGCGTGCAGAGCCCTCATGGAGAAATTACTGTAACGCTCGGTCCCTGTATCTGCGGGACAGAAGCGGGTAAGAATCTGCCACAGAAGACTGGTAATCGTTGACTCAAGTGGAATTTCCCAGATGCCCCCCCCCATACCATCTTTTACCTATCGTCAGTTCTGGGAATCGAACCTTTTACCCAACCAAGCTGTACTCTGTGGTCGGGGGGGGGGGGGGGGGGCCTTTAAGAAAATAGGAACGGTACAGATGTACAGCGAACAGAAAAAGTGAAGAGAGACTTCACACTTCCACTCCCCCCCACCGCCGCCACACTTCGCTACCCTTCCCCGGTCTCTGTGCAGGAACTGCCGTAGCCTCACCGCAAACCTGATTTCCTGTAGCTGCACTGCAAAGTGCCACTCTTAAAGGGCCAGCGACCCCCTTGAGAGGCGAAGCGGCTTCACAGTTCTAAATGTTTCAGGAGATTAATGAAGATCATTTTGCAAAAGTTCTGATCTTGGAGCCAATCAGGAAAAATAACAGATTCTCCTAAATAGTCCCCGCCCACTTCTTAGTACCTGGGCTCTAAAGTGGAACTCAAGGGGGATAAAAAAGGAAACGAGCGCATGCTACTCTGTAACCATGACTACATCGTTCAATGTATCTTTACCTGATGACCCGGGATCAGCCTCTTGCATTACCCTGTACAGCCGAGCTCAGGCCCAGGCCCCTGATGACGTCTGCTGACGAAACGTTGTTGGGCAGGACTTCTGGGACATGTCACTTCCAGTGTTTGGAGTACAGGTGGAGCGTTTTCTTTTCTTTCTCTTTTTTTTTTTTTTTTTTTTTTTTTTTTTTTAGTGCCTAGCCATTTTTATTTGTTGTAAGTTCAATTTTACTCATTTATTCATTAAATTTAATATACTACACCCGGGGGTCTCCCAACTTCTAAACAAAGTGCCAGGTTAGTGTCCTTGAAACTTCAGGGGGCGGGACTGTGCCCAGTGGGAATAGAAAATGTTCTGGTGTCAGTGGGAGGAATAGTGCCCCATTATTGGTGTCAGTGGGAGGAATAGTGCCCCATTATTGGTGTCAGTGGGAGGAATAGTGCCCCATCATTGGTGTCAGTGGGAGGAATAGTGCCCCATCATTGGTGTCAGTGGGAGGAATAGTGCCCCATCATTGGTGTCAGTGGAGGGAATAGTGCCCCATCATTGGTGTCAGTGGGAGGAATAGTGCCCCATCATTGGTGTCAGTGGGAGGAATAGTGCCCCATCATTGGTGTCAGTGGGAGGAATAGTGCCCCATCATTGGTGTCGCATCTTTTCACTTTCAGTTGTGTTGTCGCACTAATATGCTAAAAAGGGGTGTGGTGATAGGAGGAGGGAGCAGAGTGTTGGAGAAATGAGCTCCTCAGTCTGCTGTTTATCCATTCTTTGTCCAATCACAGGCTGGGGGGGGGGAGAAGACCGGTAATGGCAGCAGAGAAAAATCAGGCCCCTCCCCTGCCGGACAGAGCTGTGCCTGTGTGGCAGAGCTGTGTAAATCTCAGGACTGGATGGACAGAATTACAATTGCCGTATCTTTCGGCAGGAAATAAAATCTCTCCTCTGAGTGTTCCCTCTCCGGAATTAGCGGTGTGTCCGGAGTTCAGCTTTAAATCAATTTAAGAGCAGCCATGTTTATGTGACGTCTCCAGGTATGTAGTAGGACTGGAGTACCCCCCCACCCCCACCCCCGATGCAAGTGTCAGTGTTCAATTAGAAGCTGCCGATTTTCCACTGCTGGTTACTCTCTCCAATGGCAGCATATGATTAGAAGCTGCTGATTTTCCACTGATGATTACTCTGCTATGACAGCATATGATTAGAAGCTGCAGATTTTGCATTGTTGATTACTCTGCCATGGCAACATATGATTAGAAGCTGCTGATTTTCCACTGCTGGTTACTCTACAATGGCAGCATATGGTTACAAGCTACTGATTTTCCACTGCTGGTTACTCTACAATGGCAGCATATGATTAGAAGCTGTTGATCTTCCACTGCTGGTTACTCTCCGATGGCAGCATATGATTAGAATCCATCAATTTTCCACTGCTGGTTACTCTACATTGGCAGCATATGTTTGGATGTATGAGATTCCTTTTTTCTCACTCTAATTGCCAACAGTGAGAGGCTCTCTTTAATGCAGACCACTGCGGCAGACTCATCTCAGATCTTTGAACCACACTGCGCTTTTTGTGTTGGGGGAACTAATTTCCCCACGCTCCCCACTTCCTGTCCTCTAATGGCAGCTGATGGAGGCACTCAGGAGAGCGCCCGGCTCTCCGTTAATTAGGAGGATGCAATCAGAGCGGAGGAAGGGCAATCCGCTCATTGTGTCAGAATAGTCCACGGCTGTAATTAGATTGTAAGCTCTTCAGGTCAGAGTAACATCCTTTGTTTTCTTTGTACGGGTTGTGTGATGGAGGTGCTGAGCGACACGCCGGGATACGGTTCTGTATTCCTGGAAGTGACCAATCGCTGTGAAGGGAATGGAGATTTACCATAATCACACATATTGCTGGGAAGTAAAGAGAACCTTTCATCAGATTTGTGTGCAGCATGCTGAGCGATGTGTCAGTGTGACCCTTCCAGAGACCACAGGACTCCCCCTGACAATGTCTTCCTCTGCTTTCCTCTCCAGAAGGACGGCGCCATCTTTGTTCAGGCATCATCTATTGTCACCAGACTGAGATGCTGGCTCACAAATGTCTGACACAGACCAGCCCCTGCTGCAGCCTCTTGCCCCCAATGTTACAATGTACAGTCTGATCATTGGGGGATGGGAGACCTGAGCAAATGACTCCTCCTTCTACAAAGTTACAATGTACAGTCTGATCACTGGGGGAGGGGAGACTGAGGAAATTACTCCTCCTCCTTCTACAAAGTTACAATGCACAGTCTGATCGCTGGGAGGAGGGGAGACTAAGGAAATGTCTCCTCCTCCTTCTACAAAGTTACAATGTACAGTCTGATCACTGGGGGGAGGAGACTGAGGAAATGACTCCTCCTCCTTCTACAAAGTTACAATATACAGTCTGATCACCGGGGTTGAGGGGAGACTGAGGAAATGACTCCTCCCCCTTCTACAAAGTTACAATGTACAGTCTGATCACTGGGGGGAGGGGAGACTGAGGAAATGCCTCCTCCTGCCTGCAGCAGACTGCTGATATCCTCTCAGCCTGGGCAGAGTCATTAGACCGGAGTTCCAGGGTGGCTTTTTAATGATCAGAGGCGGAGCTCTTCTATACAATGATTCTGTTGCTGTGTATTGTGACACGTCATGGAGACTCGGAATGTTAATAACAGGTCCTCTTTAATTATAGACCCGGAATACAGCAATTAATGATTGTGATTGACTATGACAGGCATGAAATAAAATGTGTGTGTATTCATATTATATATATATATTGTACATTTAAAAAAAAATACTATTATAATATAAATATAGTTTTTTGTGTGTGTGTATTAAGATAAGATAAGAGATATATATATATATATATATATATATATATATATATATATATATATATAATCTCCATCTATATATCTTAATACACACACAAAACTATATATACCCTGTTTCCCCGAAAATAAGACCTAGCGTGATTGTCGGTGGTGGCTGCAATATAAGTCCTACCCCCCAAATAAGCCCTAGTTAAAGTCCTTGTAGGTCTTATTTTCAGGGTAGGGCTTATTTTCGCTGAAACAGGGTAGGGCTTATTTGGGGGGTAGAGCTTATATTGCAGCCATCACCGACTATCACGCTAGGTCTTATTTTCGGGGAAACAGGGTAGATAGAGATTATAGATGTGTGTGTGTGTATATGTATGTATGTATATATATATATGATTTTTTTTTTTTTTTTTTTTTTTTTTAGCAATGTCTGGGTCCGGAATCTATATTCAGTGCTGTGACTCTCCCCTCCCCCAGCACAGGATGTCCCCTCACTATCTGATTGGGCGATTAGTACATCCTGTCCACACATTTAACTCTTTCCCTGCCGGAGAAGAATGTTAGTTTGTTTGATAATGTTGTCCCTTAAAGCTGTTTTATTCTGTGTCTTCTTTTGCCTTCTCTGGTTCTCATACACCCCCTCCCCCACACTCCATTCCATAGCTCCTTTCCCTTTTCACTACATATCTTATTTTATACACTGTGATGTCATCACCGGGTCTCTGTGCTTCTCTATGCAATGCATGGCAGATCGTGCCTGGTGGGAGGGGCTTCCTGATAACATAACCGCCCCCCGGCCTCAGTACTCCTCTCCAGAGTCCTCACCCTATATGCAAGCAGTGGGAGGAGTTATGCAAATATCAAAGCGCCTTGATGGGAAGGTGTCAGTCTGGAGGAGTGGGTGTTCCTAGGAAGGCTGTATTTGAATAGGTAACGCCCCCGTGTGATGCTGAGCCCCCATGATTGTTCCTAGGCCTAGACTGCATGCACACTGACTTTAATAAGGGTGACACTGCAATCCCAGGACACGGCCTGGTGAGGACTGAGGTCCAATATACGGGACTGTCCCTGCGATTCCGGGACACAGCATGGTGAGGACTGAGGTCCAATATACGGGACTGTCCCTGCGATTCCGGAACACAGCATGGTGAGGACTGAGGTCCAATATACGGGACTGTCCCTGCGATTTCAGGACACAGCATGGTGAGGACTGAGGTCCAATATACGGGACTGTCCCTGCGATTCCGGAACACAGCATGGTGAGGACTGAGGTCCAATATACGGGACTGTCCCTGCGATTCCGGGACACAGCATGGTGAGGACTGAGGTCCAATATACGGGACTGTCCCTGCGATTTCAGGACACAGCATGGTGAGGACTGAGGTCCAATATACGGGACTGTCCCTGCGATTCCGGAACACAGCATGGTGAGGACTGAGGTCCAATATACGGGACTGTCCCTGCGATTCCGGGACACGGTATGGTGAGGACTGAGGTCCAATATACGGGACTGTCCCTGTAATTTCGGGACAAGGCATGGTGAGGACTGAGGTCCAATATACAGGACTGTCCTTTCGATTCCGGGACACAGCATGGTGAGGACTGAGGTCCAATATACGGGACTGTCCCTGCGATTCCGGGACACAGCATGGTGAGGACTGAGGTCCAATATACGGGACTGTCCCTGCAAATCCGGGACACAGCATGAGGACTGAGGTCCAATATACGGGACTGTCACTGTAATTTCGGGACAAGGCATGGTGAGGACTGAGGTCCAATATACAGGACTGTCCTTTCGATTCTGGGACACAGCATGGTGAGGACTGAGGTCCAATATACGGGACTGTCCCTGCGATTCCGGGACACAGCATGGTGAGGACTGAGGTCCAATATACAGGACTGTCCCTGCAAATCCGGGACACAGCATGAGGACTGAGGTCCAATATACGGGACTGTCCCTGCAATTCCGGGACACAGCATGGTGAGGACTGAGATCCAAGATATGGGACTGTCCCTGCAGTTCCGGGACATTTGCTGTCTGTGGGTTCCTGTGCAGACACTAAACTTTTCTGAAATAATTCTAATAATGATCTCCTCTCTGATGGAGGAATGCATTGTATACGTTGTGTATATAAATACATTGTGTGCTGTGAGTGTCAGCTCTTGGGTCCGGGACTATTTGCCATATATGGCGAGACAGCGATCGTCTTTTCTGTCACTTGTAAGGCAGCGAATGACACTGAGAACATTCTGTACAGAGAACATTCCGGAGATTGTACAGACCCGGGGAAGACGCGCTCCAAAGGGGGAGACAATGGCGGCCTTCAATATTCGGAGATTTCAGATGACGGATCCGATGGACGGCTGCTCAGCTCTGGTGACATAAGAGATCTGTCCTGCAGGTGAGAGATGACGATCGTTCCAATGGGGGCAGCGGAATATTCCGGAGAACGTCGGGTGACAACGCAGAGCGCAATTAGGAGACAGTGTTGTCACCTTATAATCACGAAGTCCCTGGACAAGGGACCTTTTTATGGCGGGATCACCAGCTTTAATGAAGGCTGCAGATTTACAAAGATTAAAAATGACCTTAATACGAAGATTGCGATGTTGGGGTCTTTCTGATTAATCGGTGGCGGTCCGCCATCTGGTTGCGATTTCTGTGCCCCCACTGACACCAATGATGGGGCCCTATTCCTCCCACTGACACCAACGATGGGGCACTATTTCTACCACTGACACCAATGATGGGGCCCTATTCCTCCCACTGACACCAACTTTGGGGCACTATTCCTTCCACTGACACCAATGATGGGGCACCATTCCTCCTACTGACACCAATGATATGGCACTATTCCTCCCACTGACCCCAACGATGGGGCACTATTCCTCCCACTGACCCCAATGATGGGGCACTATTCCTCCCACTGACCCCAATGATGGGGCACTATTCCTCCCACTGACCCCAATGATGGGGCACTATTCCTCCCACTGACACCAATGATGGGGCACCATTCCTCCTACTGACACCAATGATGGGACACCATTCCTCCCACTGACCCCAATGATGGGGCACTATTCCTCCCACTGACACCAATGATGGGGCACTATTCCTCCCACTGACCCCAATGATGGGGCACTATTCCTCCCACTGACACCAATGATGGGGCACTATTCCTCCCACTGACACCAATGATGGGGCAATATTCCTCCCACTGACACCAATGATGGGGCACTATTCCTCCCACTGACACCAATGATGGGGCACTATTCCTCCCACTGACACCAATGATGGGGCACTATTCCTCCCGCATTAAAATTTCTATAAAGTGTATTTTTTCCAAAAAATTGCATTTGAAAAAGCGCTGTGCAAATGCCGTGTGACATAAAAAATTGCAACGATCGCCATTTTATTTTCTAGGGTCTCTGTTAAAAGGGAAAAAAAATTAAAAAATACACACACACAGTATATAATTTTTTGGGGGGTTCTAAGTAATTTTCTAGCAAAAAATATATATATATTCTTAAATATACTGTATTTTATTGATGAATAGTTTTTACAAAAAGTGAAAAAAATACATATTTTTACTTGTAAACAAAAAGTGTCTGGAAAGGCCGGGTCTTCAAATGGTTGCAATTGCAACAAAAAAAGAAATTTTGTAAAATTGTGTAAGAAAAAAAAAATGGCTGCCTCCAGTAATGATTGAGTTCCAGAAAAAAACAGCCGTTGATTGACATTCCAGCCTTGCGAGTTTCGTCCCCGGTGTCGGGCTCTGCAGGTGGCAGCCCTCAGACACAGCTGGAGTTTCACTGCCTCAATGCTCCTTCCAAAAAACGTATCCTCAGGTGAGGAGACAGAAAGCGGAGGATGGGGGTCGTTATGCCGCCCCTCCCCCCAGAAACTGGCAGAAAGGATGCTTTTGTACTGCACCATGGAGTATGTCAGCCCTCTACCACGTCATTACTGATGGTTTCTTATCACACAGCTCTAATGACGACACGCTTTCGTGGCGTAGAACGGAATGTTGAGGGTCTACTTTTGGGGGGGGGGGGGGGGGCTTCAAGCAATATCTTGTGAACGCGAGCAACGTTGCAAACTTTCTTGTACGAAAACAATAAAAACGGGAAATGTTAATAAAAAATTATTTTCTAGCTTACTAATAAAAAAAAAAAAAAAATTTGAGACATTTTTCCAGAAATCCAAGGAATATTTTTTCCCCATTGTTTTTACCTGCAGCGGCATTGCAAGATACGGGACTGTCTCTGCGATTCCAGGACACGGCATGGTGAGGACTGAGGTCCAACATACGGGCTGTCCTTGTGATTCCGGGACACGGCATGATGAGGACTGAGGTCCAAGATACGGGACTGTCCCTGTGATTCCGGGACACGGCATAATGAAGACTGAGGTCCAAAATACGGGACTGTCCCTGTGATTCCGGGACACGGCATAATGAAGACTGAGGTCCAAAATACGGGACTGTCCCTGTGATTCCGGGACACGGCATAATGAAGACTGAGGTCCAAAATACGGGACTGTCCCTGTGATTCCGGGACACGGCATAATGAAGACTGAGGTCCAAGATACGGGACTGTCCCTGTGATTCCAGGACACGGCATAATGAAGACTGAGGTCCAAGATACGGGACTGTCCCTGTGATTCCAGGACATGGCATAATGAAGACTGAGGTCCAAGATACGGGACTGTCCTTGTGATTCTGGGACACAGCATGATGAGGACTAAGGTCCAAGATAGGGGACTGTCCCTGCGATTCTGGGACACGGCATGATGGGGACTGAGGTCCAAGATAAGGGACTGCCCCTGTGATTCCAGGACACGGCATGATGAGAACTGAGGTCCAAGATATGGGACTGTCCCTGCGATTCCGGGACACAGCATAAGGACTGAGGTCCAAGATACGGGACTGTCCCTGTGATTCCGGGACCCAGCAATAAAAATTTACCAGCACGCTGGAAATCATTTTTTGACGTTTAAGAAAGCCTAGTCGAAATGTTCAGCATGCAGGGCGATTTTATTGGCTAAAAGCAACTCGGGAGGGAGGGACCACCTAATTTGGATTTGGTGCCGCTGCGTTTGCCGCGGCTTCGTGAGTTGGATGTGATGACGGTAACCGCAGCGCGCCATTCTGATTTCATCTTCAAATTCTTGGAGGAAACTTTTAGATACTTTAGTAGCGCTTATTTCTAGATTTCCCTATTATTGAGCTCTGTGGGCGGAGTAAAGTGTGCTGGGGGCGTGGCTTGGCTGGAGCCCGGGCTGAGGTTGTCGTCTCGCGTATCCGCGGGGTCTTGCAGCGATGTGCGGCGCAAACAACCTTTTTTTTTTTTTGTCATTTTATAGAAAAATGAAACCCTCACCACGGTGGCGGCTCTCCCTGCTCTGCTCCTGCATGAGCTCATCCATATTCTTTATAATATACGCCGATAAATATGGTATTTAATATATTTTCTCTATTTTCTGTTTTTTTTTTTTTTTAGCCTTTCCTGACTCTTCAGGGGTGAGCAGGTTCGTGCGATCGTCACATTCTCTGTATACATTAAAGCCTGGAGCCTGGAAATCCCGTAACGATCGCTCCAAACAGGTTCCACCACCTCCATTAGTCTGACCTCCTGAACTCGTCACCGATTTTTTTTTTATTTTTCCTGGCTGCCCACGGGCGCAATTACCTGACTCACGCACCTGTCTGAAGCGTTCGTCTCAGCTGGCCCATGTGCACGCGTTTCTGCGATTAGTAAGCGGCTGCCACCTTGGCCGGGCGACCGGTCCCTGTCTCCACTTCCCAGCACTGCAGAGTTTCTGTTAACTCCTTCACTGGGCGTTGTGGAGACCTAGAAGGCGGCTGATTGGCCGGTTTTCTGCCCTCGCGGCTTCTCTTTTGGGGGAGGAACAGGGCGGGTTCGCCCAGCCAGTCGATGGGATTTTCCTAAAAGAACGTGGAAGCCATTGGACGGGACGGTCATTTTTATTTGTATAATGAAGATTGATACATCATTTGTGAAAGTTTACATTGTATAAAGAAAAAGAAACAATGAATAACGAGATCACTGAGCCGATACAAAGTATCACATGGATTCTAATGGAGAAAAATAACCGCAGTGTTAGTTTTGTACAAGCCGGACACACACTGTACAGCCCTTGTTCACACCATTGCAATTGTTGTCGTGCAACTTGACAGTTCGCACGACAAATCGCACCCTATTTTCGGCAGCGGAACCACTCGGGTCGCAGGGACAAGGAAACTGCACTACTTTTTCTGCATTGATGAAATCGCTGATCCAAAATCGCACTGATCGGCGGCTTTGAAATCGCTCTGAAGTGACGTGATTTCAAAGCCGCACTGGTGGGACTCGGGGCTTAGGCCGCATTCACACCTGAGCGTCGCGTTTTTGATGCCTTTTTTTTTCCAGACTTTTTTGGGGCGTTTGTATGCACTTTTATGAGCTATGGCGTTTTTTTGTTTTTTGTTATTTAGCCAATCGATAAAAAAATTATCTGTTTTCATAATTTTTGTTTCAAGAATTTTCAGCTTTTTCATCCAATTTTATTATTATTTTTTTTTTTTTTTAAGGGTTAGGGGTTAAAGGTTATGGTTAGGGGTTAATTTATTCAATTTATTTACTCAGTTGTATGTATTTATTTTGTTAGGTTAGAGTTTAGGGTTATGGGTTAGGAAAAGTTAGGAGTTAATGTTGGGGGGGGGGGGGGTTAGGATTAGGGGTTAATATTAGCATTAATGATCAATGTTAGGGTTAGGGGTCAATATTGGGGTTAGGGGGTTGGGATTAGCAATAGGGCTTAATGTTGGGATTATGAGTTATTGAGGTTAGAGGTTAAGATTAGGGATAGGGTTTAATGTTAGGGGTTAGGATTACGGGTTACTATTAGGGGACATTATTGGGGTTAGGATTAGGGATAAGGCTTAATGTTAGGGGTTAGGTCTATGGGTTAATATTAGGGTTGGGTTAATGTTGGGGGTTATTGGGGTTTGGGGTTAATATTGGGGTTAGTGGTTAAGATTAGAGTTAGGGTTCAGTGTTAGGGGTTAGGATTATTGGTTACTATTAGGGTTAGGGGTCAATGTTTGGGTTAGGGGTTACTGTTTGGGGTTAGGATTTGGGGATAATATTAGGATTAGGGATCAATGTTAGGGTTAGTGGTTAGGATTAGAGTTGGGAGTTGTTAGGGGTTAGGATTATGGGTTACTGGGGTTCAGGGTCAATATTAGGGGTTGGGATTAGAGTTAGGGTTTAACGTTAGGGGTTTAGGATTACGGGTTACTATTAGGGTTAGGGGTTACTGTTTGGGGTTAGGATTTGGGGATAATATTAGGATTAGGGATCAATGTTAGGGTTAGTGGTTGGGATTAGAGTTGAGAGTTAATGTTAGGGGTTAGGATTATGGGTTACTGGGGTTCGGGGTCAATATTAGGGGTTGGGATTAGAGTTAGGGTTTAACGTTAGGGGTTTAGGATTACGGGTTACTATTAGGGTTAGGGGTCAATGTTTGGGTTAGGAGTTAAGATTAGGGATAGGGCTTAATGTTAGGGGTTAGGATTAGGGGTTAATCATAGGCGTGCGGCAGGGGGTGTGCCAGGTGTGCCTGGGCACACCCTAATCACCCTGTGTGGCGCAGATTCCCCAAAGCCCCATAACAGGGCTCCTAATTTTTTTTTTTTTTTTAAATAATAAAAAAATTAAAATAAAAACCTACTGACACCATCCACTGCCCTACTGACACCATCCACTGCCCTACTGACACCATCCACTGCCCTACTGACACCATCCACTGCCCTACTGACAAGTCCACTGCTCTACTAACACTGTCCATGTTTTAATACATTTGGGGTGCACACCTTAATGCAATAGGCTGCGCACACCTATGGGGTTAATATTAAGATGTTATTGTTATTGATGTTAATGTTAGGGGTTAGGATTTGGGGTTAATATTAGGATTGGGGTCAATGTTAGGGTTAGGGTTTAGGATTAGGGATAGGGCTTAATGTTAGGAGTTAGGATTATGGGTTAATATTAGGGTTAGGGATTAGGATTAGAGTTAGGAGTTAATGTTAGGATTAGGGGTTATTGGGGTTTGGGGTTAATATTAGGGTTAATATTAGTGTTGGGGTCAATATTAGGGTTAGTGGTTGGGATTAGAGTTAGGGGTTAATGTTAGGGGTTGGGATTACAGGTTACTATTAGGGTTAGGGGTCAATGTTTAGGTTGGGGGTTAATATTAGGGTTAGTGATTAGGATTAGAGTTAGGAGTTAATGTTAGGGGTCAATATTAGGGTTAGAGGTTAGGATTAGGGATAAGGCTTAATGTTGGGGGTTAGGATTATGGGTTAATATTAGGGTTAGGGGTTAGGATTAGAGTTAGGAGTTAATGTTCGGGGCTAGGATTAGGGGTCATTAGGGTTAGGGGTCAATATTAGGGTTTGGGGTTAATATTAGGGTTAGTAGTTAGAATAAGATTAGGGAGTTGATGTTAGGAATTAGTATTATGGGTTATTGGGGTCAATATTAGGGGTTAATATTAGGTTTAGGGTCAATATTAGAGTTAGGGGTTGGGATTACAGGTTACTTTTAGGGTTAGGGGTCAGTGTTTGGGTTTGGGGTTAATATTGGAGTTAGTGATTAGGATTAGAGTTAGGAGTTAATGTTAGGGGTCAATATTAGGGTTAGGATTAGGGTTTGGGGTTAATATAATTTATTATTATTATTATTATTATTATTATATATTTTTTATATTTATTTTTTTCTTATGATTAGTAGTGTTTATTATATTTAATTATTATTGTTATTATTTCATTTGTATTATTAATAGTAGTACTTGTATTATATATTATATTTTATTACTATTATTATTATTATTACTTGTAATTTCATGATATATTGTATTGTTTTATTAATAATAAAAGCAAAGTGGCCGCGTAATGAGTAACTTTTCACAAATACGATTAAATCTTTGGATCAAATCTAGAAAAGATTTTATTGACGCATCGGCGGTCAACTATCAGGTTTTTTTGGACGCGGGATGCTTGTCTCTTTTTTTTTTTTTTCTTTTATAAAAGTTGCTCTTTTCGAGGAAAGGTCCCCCCATGTAGAGACGGATTGGGAGTCCGCTGCGTCGCTTTGCTCGCTGTCGTGGCGTTTTCTGTCGTCATTGGGTGTGCTGTTTGCCATCGTTCGTTCGGACTCTCCTGGGAGGGGCCAGAGGCAGTGAGGTCACGGCATCTATTGGAGTTGGAATGTTTAAGGGGGCGGAGCTGGTGGGTGTGTCCTCCCCTTGTTTGATGTCTGATTTACCTGCAGAGCAGGGCGAGGCATTCCCAGAGCTGATTGGTTTCATTCTCGGACCTGCTGGATCTCTTCCTGTGTGTCAGACCTGTGTGGGTCATGAGTCAGGGCGACGCGGCGTAGAGTCGCCCCACATTGTGGATCTGAGCCAATCCTCGACCAGCCTGGTACAGGTAAGGACACTTTTGTCTTCGTCTCTCCAATATTGAGTGTTAGGAGACACGTTGATCTGAGACCGAATTCACCAAACCGATTTTTCAACGTTCTGTTGACCAAAAAGTTGTCAAAGTACACACAGAACCGGTGATATCTGAATGGTCATTGGAGATACAGGAATCACACTTTGCGAGAATCGCGTGTCATCCGAAGCCTGAAAGTCCAAACCAAAGACTGTTCCTACAACCGGACGCGATGAAGGTCGCACATTGTATCTATACCGGGATTTGAGGGTCGGCCTCACACTGGACAATCGGGTGGCTTTCAACCACCATCCCCTCCCTGGATTACATTGCCCCTAGCGGCCTGGAAATCTATGGAAACCACCTTGACGCGTTACGAAAAAGCATTTACGATTGATCGCCGCCCAGGTGTGAAAACGAGGATCTTGTTTGTGGTTGATGGCAGCAACGCTGCCATGTGAGCGGGAAGTGTGTCAAGCCAGCTGGTCAGATGTGGCAATTTTCAACCACTTTTGAGCCACCGGAAAATTGCAAACACAAAGTAATTACGGGAAACTTAGTAATCTGAGACCCATGGGTCAGATTGACTCCCCAAGTGTCAAGGTGTCAATGTTCTGGGACCCCCAAGTGTGTCAGGGTGTCATTGTTCTAGACCCCCAATTGTCAGGGTGTCATTGTTCTGGGATACCCACATGTCATTGTTCTGGGTGACCCCCAAGTGTCAGGGTGTCATTGTTCTGGGACCCCCAAGTGTCAGGGTGTCATTGTTCTGGGACCCCCAAGTGTCAGGGTGTCAATGTTCTGGGACCCCCAAGTGTCAGGGTGTCATTGTTCTGGGACCCCCAAGTGTCAGGGTGTCATTGTTCTGGGGGAACCCCAAGTGTCAGGGTGTTATTGTTCTGGGGGAACCCCAAGTGTCAGGGTGTTATTGTTCTGGGACCCCCAAGTGTCAGGGTGTTATTGTTCTGGACCCCCAAGTGTCAGGGTGTCATTATTCTGCGCCCCCCAAGTGTCAGGGTGTCATTGTTCTGGAACCCCCAAGTGTCAGGGTGTCATTGTTCTGGACCCCCAAGTGTCAGGGTGTCATTGTTCTGGACCCCCAAGTGTCAGGGTGTCATTGTTCTGGGGCCCCCAAGTGTCAGGGTGTCATTGTTCTGGGGGACCCCCAAGTGTCAGGGTATCATTGTTCTGGGACCCCCAAGTGTCAGGGTGTCATTGTTCTGGGACCCCCAAGTGTCAGGGTGTCATTGTTCTGGACCCCCAAGTGTCGGGGTGTCATTGTTCTGGGACCCCAAAGTGTCAGGGTGTCATTGTTCTGGGGGAACCCCAAGTTTCAGTGTCATTGTTCTGGACCCCCAAGTGTCAGGGTGTCATTGTTCTGGGGGAACCCCAAGTGTCAGGGTGTCATTGTTCTGGACCCCCAAGTGTCAGGGTGTCATTGTTCTGGGGGACCCCCAAGTGTCAGGGTGTCATTGTTCTGGGGGACCCCCAAGTGTCAGGGTGTCATTGTTCTGGGACCCCCAAGTGTCAGGGTGTCATTGTTCTGGGACCCCCAAGTGTCAAGGTGTCATTGTTCTGGACCCCCAAGTGTCAGGGTGTCATTGTTCTGGGGGACCCCCAAGTGTCAGGGTGTCATTGTTCTGGGGGACCCCCAAGTGTCAGGGTGTCACAACCAAGCTCCAGCATTTGGTTGATTGTGAAGTCACAGCTCAGCATTAAATTGGCAGCTTTAATTTTTAAAAAGATCAAATTTAATGGCATCAGAATGGGGGAAAATACGTCAATTTCAACTGGATGTTTCCACCGCGATCAATATTCGATCCCATTTCCTTGCATTCAATCAAAACCACCATTTTATGTCTTCAGTTGCCTTGCAGTTCTGGCAAAAAAAATATGGGTTTAATGGTTCAATCAGATTGCTGAGTGTATGGGCAGATTGAGGGAAGATAAACAAATCAATAGAAACTCCAAACTGAACATCGGAGATAAAAAGAAACAATGTATCTCCACCCCAAATCCATATCTGGTTGAGAAGAGGTTGTTATTGCTGTTGATCTTTTTGTTGTCGTCGTCATTTGTTGCCGTTTGTTTAATCTTTTTGTTCGTTCTTTTTTTTTTTGTTATGAAATCATTTCAGGATGTTTTTTTATTAAAATTGTTGCAAAATGTGACCATCTGTTTAGAAACAGCAAGATATTACAAAAATGTCCGCCTGGCCCCCACATCTGCCAGATCTGAGGGCTCATAAAATGAGAAGATAACCTAAATTTCCCATAAAAGAAATAAGGATTTGGTGTTGTCGGGTTACGTTGTGCGTTGGAAGGCTTTTCACCGATACGGTACAAGGTTGTTGAGGATTTATAAGTTGCAGGTTGAGAAAAGGTACCAATGGGGTTCTCGTGCCCCGGTGGACTAAAAGTATCAGAACCCCATCTTCTACATTTACAGGCAGTCTAGTTCTGGAGGAACTAATCCTCTCAGTGTGTGCTCCTAGGCAGTGCTGTGGCGCAGCATTGTGTTTTTGATGTACTGTCCCTTTAAGAAGTGTCAGGCAGGCAATGCTGCAGGGGCTGAACTGTTAGAACTTGTTGAGGAGGATTGTGAACTGCCAACAACCAGTCTTCCTCATTCCTCCCAGTCACAAAGAGTGACAACAACCCAACACAGCAACAACGCCACACGGGGGATCCTGAACCTGCAACCAGACACCGGTGAGTGACACTAGGACCTTCTAAGGTTGTTCTGTGAACCCCCAAGTGTCAGGGTGTCATTGTTCTGCACCCCCAAGTGTCAGGGTGTCATTGTTCTGGGATCCCCAAGTGTCAGGGTGTCATTGTTCTGGGATTCCCAAGTGTCAGGGTGTCATTGTTATGGATCCCCAATTATCAGAGTGTCATTGTTCTGGATCCCCAAGTGTCAGGGTGTCATTGTTCTGGACCCCCAAGTGTCAGGGTGTCATTGTTCTGCACCCCCAAGTGTCAGGGTGTCATTGTTCTGGACCCCCAAGTGTCAGGGTGTCATTGTTCTGCACCCCCAAGTGTCAGGGTGTCATTGTTCTGCACCCCCAAGTGTCAGGGTGTCATTGTTCTGCACCCCCAAGTGTCAGGGTGTCATTGTTCTGGGATCCCCAAGTGTCAGGGTGTCATTGTTCTGCACCCCCAAGTGTCAGGGTGTCATTGTTATGGATCCCCAATTATCAGAGTGTCATTGTTCTGGATTCCCAAGTGTCAGGGTGTCATTGTTATGGAGCCCCTAGTGTCAGGGTGTCATTGTTCTGGATTCCCAAGTGTCAGGGTGTCATTGTTCTGGACCCCCAAGTGTCAGGGTGTCATTGTTCTGCCCCCCCAAGTGTCAGGGTGTCATTGTTCTGGACCCCCAAGTGTCAGTATGTCATTGTTCTGCACCCCCAAGTGTTAGGGTGTCATTGTTCTGGACCCCCAAGTGTCAGGATGTCATTGTTCTGGACCCCCAAGTGTCAGGGTGTCCTTGTTCTGGATCCCCAAGTGTCAGGGTGTCATTGTTCTGGACCCCTAAGTGTCAGGGTGTCAGTGTTCTGGGAACCCCAAGTGTCAGGGTGTCATTGTTCTAGACCCCTAAGTGTCAGGGCGTCATTGTTCTGGATCCCCCAAGTGTCAGGGTGTCATTGTTCTGGAACCCCAAGTGTCAGTGTGTCATTGTTCTGGAACCCCAAGTGTCAGTGTGTCATTGTTCTGGAACCCCAAGTGTCAGTGTGTCATTGTTCTGGAACCCCAAGTGTTAGGGTGTCATTGTTCTGGGAACCCCAAGACTCATTTGCACATTTTTTGGAACAAGTGATGTTCTCAGTGGTCGGTGGACGATTGTTTGTCTGCGGTTGGTCGGTTCTTCAGCTCGCAGTCACCTTTTCAGGTCTCTCAAAGGATATTCCCCCTGAGTCGAGGGTTCAGACTCTTCTGCATTGTGTGTTAATGGGGAACCAGGAGGGGGTTCCAGTTTGTTTGATGGCTTCTCTTTTGGAGTTCACGCTAAACGCTTGCACAGGACTTTAGTGTCCTTTAAAGAAATGGTTAAAAAAAATGTCCTTGGGTACTTTAAAAAAAGCCAATGTCACCCGCCGTGTTTACACTTCTCACACCAGTCCCTGCTATAGGCGGCGTGCACTACGGCGTGCCTCTAGGACTCCTTTTATAAGGGATTATGAAACACTGAGAGGGATGCCAGATCAGGGCTGTGCTGCCTCCTTCATGTCTGTCAGATGGAAACAACAAACACATTGTATCGTCCGACTGTCATTTCTTCTATGTCTTCCCAACAACCTCCATTTCCTCCGCAGAACATCGCACCCTCCCCTCCCCCCTCCTGACAGATCCATAGTGATACAGTGCCTTGAAAAAGTATTCATACCCCTTGAAATTTTCCACATGTTGTCATGTTACAACCAAAAATGTAAATGTATTTTATTGGGATTTTATGTGATAGACCAACACAAAGTGACACATAATTGTGAAGTGGAAGGAAAATGATACCAATAAATATGTGAAAAGTGTGGGGGGAGGGGCATTTGTATTCAGCCCCCTTTACTCTGATACCCCTAACTAAGATCTAGAGGAACCAATTGCCTTCAGAAGTCACCTAATTAGTAAATAGAGTCCACCTGTGTGTCATTTAATCTCAGTATAAATACAGCTGTTCTGTGAAGCCCTCAGAGGTTTGTTAGAGAACCTTAGTGAACAAACAGCATCATGAAGGCCAAGGAACACACCAGACAGGTCAGGGATAAAGTTGTGGAGAAGTATAAAGCAGGGTTAGGTTATAAAGGAATCTCACAATCTTTGAACATCTCACGGAGCTCTGTTCAATCCATCATCGGAAAATGGAAAGAGTATGGCACAACTGCAAACCTACCAAGACATGGCCGTCCACCTAAACTGACCGGCCGGGCAAGGAGAGCATTCATCAGAGAAGAGCCAAGAGGTCCATGGTAACTCTGGAGGAGCTGCAGAGATCCACAGCTCAGGTGGGAGAATCTGTCCACAGGACAACTATTAGTCGTGTTCTCCACAAATCTGCCCTTTATGGAAGAGTGACAAGAAGAAAGACATTGGTGAAAGAAAGTCATAAGAAGTCCTGTTTGTAGTTTGTGAGAAGCCATGTGGGGGACACAACAAACATGTGGAAGAAGGTGATCTGGTCACATGAGACCAAAATTCAACTTTATGGCCAAAAAACAAATCGCTATGTGTGGGGAAAACTAACACTGCACATCCCCCTGAACACACCATCCCCACTGTGAAACATGGTGGTGGCAGCATCATGTGGTGGGGATGGTTTTCTTCAGCAGGGACAGGGAAGCTGGTCAGAGTTGATGGGAAGATGGATGGAGACAAATACAGGACAATCTTAGAAGAAAACCTGTTAGAGTCTACAAAAGACTTAAGACTGGGGGGGAGGTTCACCTTCCAGCAGGACAACGACCCGAAACATCCAGCCAGAGCTACAATGGAATGGTTTACATCAAAGCATATTCATGTGTTAGAATGGCCCAGTCACAGTCCAGACCTAAATCACATTGAGAATCTGTGGCAAGACTTGAAAATTGCTGATCACAGACGCTCTCCATCCAATCTGACAGAGCTTGAGATATTCTACAAAGAAGAAGAATGGGCAGAAATGTCCTCTCTAGATGTGCAAAGCTGGTAGAGACATCCCCAAAAAGACTTGTAGAGAAAGGGGGTTCTACAAAGTATTGACTCCGGGGGGCACCATACAAATGCCCCCCCCCCACACACACACTTTTCACATATTTATTTGTATCATTTATCATTTTCCTTCCACTTCACAATTATGTGCCACTTTGTGTTGGTCTATCACATAAAATCCCAATTTTTGGCTGTAGCATGACAAAATGTGGAGAATTTCAAGGGGTATGAATACTTTTTCAAGGCACCGTATATTCTGCAGATTATCCCATCACTGACCTCACTAGAGATCTTCAGATTATCGCTCCCTCCCCTCCCCCAACCTTTGACATTTCTGGAATGATTCTGGGTGATCTGTGGTCTCATTGTCCTCTCGTAGGGGTTGCGTGTTCCGTCTGTTGGATTGTAGAGCACACATGATCGGGGAGATGATCTCAGGTTGGGGGTCACTGGCTCTTCCTCCTGCGGGGGACACTTGAGACTCCTCTTTCTGGCAGGAGGAACCTGCGAGGAGCCCAGCCTGGGCTTCCGATATCACAACAAATTTGTGATTGAATCTGCGGAATGCGTCTTGTTGAAACTTGCAGGAAATCTCCACTTCCCGGCCTGACGAATGTCACACTTCTCACCCCGCGCCAAGAGGTGACAACCGGAGCGAGGCCCCTCCCCCGCACCTCACCTAACCGCCATGATGAATAATTAACAACGCTGAATTCTACCTGTACATCTCCGCTCCTTTATAATACTATGGGGGATGGGATCCACTTTATGAATATTAGTATGTATACAGCGCCTTGAAAAAGTATTCATACCCCATTGAAATTTCCCACATCTTCTCATGTTACAACCAAAAATGTAAATGTATTTTATTGGGATTTTATGTGATAGACCAACACAAAGTGGCACATAATTGTGAGGTAGAAGGAAAATGATAAATGATACAAATAAATATGTGAAAAGTGTGGGGGGGGGACATTTGTATGGCGCCCCCCGGAGTCAACACTTTGTAGAACCCCCTTTCTCTACAAGTCTTTTTGGGGATGTCTCTACCAGCTTTGCACATCTAGAGAGGACATTTCTGCCCATTCTTCTTCTTTGTAAAATATCTCAAGCTCTGTCAGATTGGATGGAGAACGTCTGTGATCAGCAATTTTCAAGTCTTGCCACAGATTCTCGATGTGATTTAGGTCTGGACTGTGACTGGTCCATTCTAACACATGAATATGCTTTGATCTAAACCATTCCATTGTAGCTCTGGCTGGATGTTTCGGGTCGTTGTCCTGCTGGAAGGTGAACCTCCCCCCAGTCTCAAGTCTTTTGTAGACTCTAACAGGTTTTCTTCTAAGATTGTCCTGTATTTGTCTCCATCCATCTTCCCATCAACTCTGACCAGCTTCCCTGTCCCTGCTGAAGAAAACCATCCCCACCACATGATGCTGCCACCACCATGTTTCACGGTGGGGATGGTGTGTTCAGGGTGATGTGCAGTGTTAGTTTTCCCCACACATAGAGTTTTACTTTTAGGCCAAAAAGTTGAATTTTGGTCTCATGTGACCAGATCACCTTCTTCCACATGTTTGCTGTGTCCTCCACATGGCTTCTCACAAACTACAAACAGGACTTCTTATGACTTTCTTTCTCCAATGTCTTTCTTCTTGTCACTCTTCCATAAAGGGCAGATTTGTGGAGAACACGACTAATAGTTGTCCTGTGGACAGATTCTCCCACCTGAGCTGTGGATCTCTGCAGCTCCTCCAGAGTTACCATGGACCTCTTGGCTCTTCTCTGATGAATGTTCTCCTTGCCCGGCCGGTCAGTTTAGGTGGACGGCCATGTCTTGGTAGGTTTGCAGAGGTGCCATACTCTTTCCATTTTCCGATGATGGATTGAACAGAGCTCCGTGAGATGTTCAAAGCTTGGGAGATTCCTTTATAACCCAACCCTGCTTTATACTTCTCCACAACTTTATCCCTGACCTGTCTGGTGTGTTCCTTGGCCTTCATGATGCTGTTTGTTCACTAAGGTTCTCTAACAAACCTCTGAGGGCTTCACAGAACAGCTGTATTTATACTGAGATTAAATGACACACAGGTGGACTCTATTTACTAATTAGGTGACTTCTGAAGGCAATTGGTTCCACTAGATTTTACAAATGCCCCCCCCCCCCCCCCACACACACACACTTTTCACATATTTATTTGTATCATTTATCATTTTCCTTCCACTTCACAATTATGAGCCACTTTGTGTTGGTCTATCTATCTGATTTATTTTTTTTTGGGTTATTTGGGCTGAAATCAGGGAAAATGAGGCGAGGAATGTCCGATGAGCGATGTTTATAAACGGCAGAATGTGAATTATGAATATCTATAATGACCCCTCCCCCGGTCACAGTTCATGTGACTCCTGTAATGTTGTCTTACAAGGAGCCGTATTTGTCTGACTCGTTATAAACCTGAAATTGCCTGAACCCGGATCGCCATGTGATGGCGCCGGGGGAGGGGCCGCCGTGTTTATATGGGGGGGGGAAAGAATTAGTGTAAAAGGCGCTGATGGCAGCTGATGTTTGTGACGCATCAGGAGGACAAGACACAAACAACACAGCTCTGTCTTCATTATTACCTTTGTATTTTGTATATGCAAGTCCTTGTACAGCAGAGCTCAGACTGGGGGAGGGAGAAGCAGCACAGGGATCCAAGCACGCTGATAGGAGAATAGAGCAGAGTGGCACAGAGATGAGATCGTCAGTCTGCTGCTTCTCCATTCACTGTCCAATCACAGGTTGGACAAGTGTTTTACATTTTTTTTACAATTGATTCTGTATGTATGGACTCTGCACAGTACCACTTCTCTTGTCCTGTATGTCGGGTGTAATTCTCGGTATCTGTTCTTATTCTGTATGTATGGACTCTGCACAGTACTACTTCTCTTGTCCTGTATGTCGGGTGTAATTCTCGGTATCTCTTCTTATTCTGTATGTATGGACTCTGCACAGTACTACTTCTCTTGTCCTGTATGTCGGGTGTAATTCTCGGTATCTCTTCTTATTCTGTATGTATGGACTCTGCACAGTACTACTTCTCTTGTCCTGTATGTCGGGTGTAATTCTCGGTATCTCTTCTTATTCTGTATGTATGGACTCTGCACAGTACTACTTCTCTTGTCCTGTATGTCGGGTGTAATTCTCGGTATCTCTTCTTATTCTGTATGTATGGACTCTGCACAGTACTACTTCTCTTGTCCTGTATGTCGGGTGTAATTCTCGGTATCTGTTCTTATTCTGTATGTATGGACTCTGCACAGTACTACTTCTCTTGTCCTGTATGTCGGGTGTAGTTCTCGGTATCTGTTCTTATTCTGTATGTATGGACTCTGCACAGTACTACTTCTCTTGTCCTGTATGTCGGGTGTAATTCTCGGTATCTGTTCTTATTCTGTATGTATGGACTCTGCACAGTACTACTTCTCTTGTCCTGTATGTCGGGTGTAATTCTCGGTATCTCTTCTTATTCTGTATGTATGGACTCTGCACAGTACTACTTCTCTTGTCCTGTATGCCGGGTGTAATTCTCGGTATCTGTTCTTATTCTGTATGTATGGACTCTGCACAGTACCACTTCTCTTGTCCTGTATGTCGGGTGTAATTCTCGGTATCTGTTCTTATTCTGTATGTATGGACTCTGCACAGTACTACTTCTCTTGTCCTGTATGCCGGGTGTAATTCTCGGTATCTGTTCTTATTCTGTATGTATGGACTCTGCACAGTACCACTTCTCTTGTCCTGTATGTCGGGTGTAATTCTCGGTATCTGTTCTTATTCTGTATGTATGGACTCTGCACAGTACTACTTCTCTTGTCCTGTATGTTGGGTGTAATTCTCGGTATCTCTTCTTATTCTGTATGTATGGACTCTGCACAGTACTACTTCTCTTGTCCTGTATGTCGGGTGTAATTCTCGGTATCTCTTCTTATTCTGTATGTATGGACTCTGCACAGTACTACTTCTCTTGTCCTGTATGTCGGGTGTAGTTCTCGGTATCTGTGGCTCTGGGTGATGGAGGATGTAGGTGGTGGAAATCATGACATAACCGTCTCTGGTTGTCTCCTCCTCTATAGATAACACCTGCGCCATTTACACGA
Source organism: Lithobates septentrionalis (assembly GCA_037952835.1). Taxonomy (NCBI): domain Eukaryota; kingdom Metazoa; phylum Chordata; class Amphibia; order Anura; family Ranidae; genus Lithobates; species Lithobates septentrionalis. The sequence goes on along the minus strand of JBBDGP010004083.1, from coordinate 34,962 downwards.
TTTGAATGGTAAATGTTGACATTCGATGTGAAGTGAAGCGGAACGTTTCTGTGAACAGAGGGGGCCGGGTCTACTAAACTGCGTTACACCCATCCATGAGAAATCAGTCCCAGTCTCCATCTGTCTGTATTAAACATCACAATGTGGAGGAGATTTACACTGGAGGGGGCAATATCTGGTGAAGCTCTGCATAGTAACCAATCGGCTTCCGGGTTTTATTGTCAAAGCTTCATTGAACAAGCTGAAGTTGGAAGCTGATTGGTTGCTATGCAGAGCTGCACCAGATTTTGTACTCTCCAGTTTTAGTAAATCTCCCTCAGTGTGTCTTATTTTATATGTATGGACTCTGCACAGCACTACTTCTCCTGGTCATCATACTGGTTGCAGTCTTCTGTCTGTTTTTAGTGCTTTTTCTTGTTGTAGTAAAAACATTTGTAACCGGGTAATTATTACGTGGGTTCAGATGTGAGGGGTAATTCTGGATGTGGTCGAATGTGTGGGGTAATTTTTGCATGTGGTTGGGTGCGTGAGGCAATTTGGCACGGTCAGATGTGTGGTGCAATTATCAGACATGATCGGGTAATTGTTGGATGTGTGGGGTAATTATTGGATGCGATTGGATATATGGGGTAATTATTGGATATGGTCGGATGAGCAGCATAATTATTAGATGCAGTTGGATGTGTGGGGTAATTATTAAACGTGGTCAGAGGTGCGGGGTAATTATTGGGCATGGTTGGGTGTGTGGAGTCATTGTTAGATTTGGTGGATGTTTTGGGACTATTTTAGGCACAGTTGGATGTGTGGGGTCATTATCGGCAATGGCTGGATGTGTGGGGTCATTATTGGGCATGGCTGGATGTGTGGGGTCATTATTGGGCACAGCTGGATGTGTGGGGTCATTATTGGGCACAGTTGGATGTGTGGGGTCATCTTTGGGCAAGGTTGGATGTGTCAGTTAAATTATTGGGCATGGTTGGATGTGTGGGGCTATTATTGGTCACGGTTGGATGTGTGGGGCTATTATTGGGCATGGTTGGATGTGTGGGGCCATTATTGGGCACCTTTTGGATGTGTGGGATCATCATTGGGCAAGGTTGGATGTGTGGGATCATCATTGGGCAAGGTTGGATGTGTGGGGTCATCGTTGGGTATGGTTGGATGTGTGGGGTCATCATTGGGCAAGGTTGGATGTGTGGGGTCATTATTGGGCACGGTTGGATGTGTGGGGCCATTATTGGGCACCTTTGGATGTGTGGGATCATCATTGGGCAAGGTTGGATGTGTGGGGTCATCGTTGGGTATGGTTGGATGTGTGGGGTCATCATTGGGCAAGGTTGGATGTGTGGGGTCATTATTGGGCACGGTTGAATGTGTGGGGTCATTATTGGGCACGGTTGGATGTGTGGGGCCATTTTTGGGCACCTTTGGATGTGTGGGATCATCATTGGGCAAGGTTGGATGTGTGGGGTCATCATTGGGTATGGTTGGCTGTGTGGGGTCATCATTGGGCAAGGTTGGATGTGTGGGGTCATTATTGGGCACGGTTGGATGTGTGGGGCCATTATTGGGCACCTTTGGATGTGTGGGATCATCATTGGGCAAGGTTGGATGTGTGGGGTCATCGTTGGGTATGGTTGGATGTGTGGGGTCATCATTGGGCAAGGTTGGATGTGTGGGGTCATTATTGGGCACGGTTGAATGTGTGGGGTCATTATTGGGCACGGTTGGATGTGTGGGGCCATTTTTGGGCACCTTTGGATGTGTGGGATCATCATTGGGCAAGGTTGGATGTGTGGGGTCATCATTGGGTATGGTTGGATGTGTGGGGTCATCATTGGGCAAGGTTGGATGTGTGGGGTCATCATTGGGTATGGTTGGATGTGTGGGGTCATCGTTGGGTATGGTTGGATGTGTGGGGTCATCATTGGGCAAGGTTGGATGTGTGGGGTCATTATTGGGCACCTTTAGATGTGTGGGATCATCATTGGGCAAGGTTGGATGTGTGGGATCATCATTGGGTATAGTTGGATGTGTGGGGTCATTATCAGCATGACTGGATGTGTAGGCTCAATTCTGGGCATGGTTGGATGTGTTGGGTCATTATTGGGGACAGTCAGATGTGAGTTAATTAATGGATGCGATTAGATGTTTGGGGTAGTTATTGGACATGGTCTGATGTGTGGGATAATCAATGTACACAGTTGAATGTGTAGGGTAATTATTGGGCTTGGTTGGCTTGGAATTGTGGGGCAATTATTGTACATGGTCAGATGTGGGGGGTAATTATTGGACACGGTCGGATGTGTGGGGTAATTATTGGATATGGTCCGACGTGCAGGGCAATTATCAGACACAGTCGGATGTGCGGGATAATTATTGGAAACAGCCGGATGTGTGGGGTAATTAGTGGACATGGTTGGGTGTGTGGGGTAATTATTGGACTTGGTCGAATGTGCGGGGTAATTATTAAACACGGCCAATGTGTGGGGTAATTATTGGACACGGTTGGATGTGTGGAGAAATTATTGGACAGGTTTGGATGTGGTGGGGCCAATTATTTGACATTTTTAGATGTGTGGGGTATTGTATGCAGCTGGATGTGTGGGGTAATTATTGGACATGGTTGGGTGTGTGGGGGGTATTTATTTTACACAGTTGGATGTGTGGGGCAGTTATTGTACAAGGTCAGATGTGGGGGGTAATTATTGGACACGGTTGGATGTGTGGGGTAATTATTGGATATGGTTGGGTGTGTGGGGCAATTATTGTACAAGGTCAGATGCGGGGGGTAATTATTGGACACGGTTGGATGTATGGGGTAATTATTGGACACGGTTGGCTATGTGGGGTAATTATTTGACATGGCAGGGTGCGAGGGGGTAATTATTGTACATGGTTGGCTATGTGGGGTAATTATTTGACATGGCAGGGTGCGAGGGGGTAATTATTGGACACGGTCAGATGTGTGAGGTAATTATTGGACACGGTCAGATGTATGGGGTGATTATGGGACATGGTTGGATACGTGGGGTAGTTATTGGATGTGGTCTGATATAAATGCGGAGTATTTACTGTACACAGTTGGTGTGGACAGTTGAGCGGAGATGGCCGGTTAATGTTCAGAGATCGGGACTCTGGGGGGAGCTCCACCATCAGCGGCTCTTCTCTCTCACTCTCATTAATCCGGGTTAGGCGTCCGTGGAGGCTCTCTCCCGGTGAATATATTATTCCACAGCGCCTCGTTTCCTCGTCGATGGCTCGGTATATGCCGGAACGGCGCAGAACGTTTAATAAACAATCAGACGGCTGTAACTGCAGCAAACAGACATTATTTTAAAGGGTTATTCCACTCAAAATGTTGATATTTCGGTATTTTTGGTGGATGCTGGAGAGCTGAGGCCACTGACATTTTCTTTTCATAGGTGGCAACACTCCAGAAGCTGGATGGATAGCAAAGACCTGAGATGATTCCAGCTGGTAACCTGACACCTGCCACCTGTCCTCCTCCTCACCCCACCTCTTCTGCTGTGCGTGCCGTCCTAAAACAACACTACACAACAAGGGATTACTTCACTTACCGACCCACAACCAGCCATTGATCCGCGTTTCCCACGTTACGAGCCGAGTCACTCACTGCCCTCCAGGGATTTCTCTACAAACCTTGGAAAACGAGGAAATTTGATTGTTTAATTGAAAGCGACCATAATGATGTAACATATATTAGAGATGTTTCCATAGAAAGTTCTTAGGTTCATTCCGGGCCCCATGTGCTGGGATCAAGAGTCTCAAGATGTACTGCGGTCCAACCTCTTCATCTCTTAGTGGTTTTCCTTATGATTCATCTGCCTCGACCCTTGGTGGTGCAACCACCTCGACCCTCTGGTTTCCCCTTAAAATCCATTTGTCTCATCCATCGGCGGTTCAACTGTTCTAACCTTCAGTGGTCCTCTTTATGATCCTTCTGTGTTGACCCTGGTTGGTACAACCTGATTAACCCTCAGTGTTTCTCCTTACCATTCATCTGCCTTGATCCTAGGTGTTCCAACTGCTCCAACCCTTAGTGTTCCACCTTATGGTTCATCTGTATTGATCCCCAGTGGTCCAACTGCCCCAGCCCTGAGTGGTTCAACTTTATTGACCCTCAGTGTTCCTCTTCCTCTGCCTTGATCCTCGGTGGTCCAACTGCCAAAACTCTGTGTTCCTCCTCACAGCTGATCTGCCTTAACCTTTGGTGGTGCAACCACCTCAGTCCATTCTTATAGACTCCAGGTGGAACAATTGGCCCTGTTGTAGCTCTTGCCCACCATAGAGTTTAGTTGCCCACCATAGAGTGTAGCTGCCCACCTTGGAGTATTTCCTTCCTCCCACGCCAACGCCAGGGTTGGTTTTTCGAGATCCACGGAGAAAAAATTGGGGAAATGACTGCGCTAAACCCAAATGTGGCAAAAAAGCTGCTAACACTGAAACAAATCCCATCCAAATGTGAAAAAACCAAAGTGTAGCTCTAGATATAACAATATGACAGCAATGAACTGAAACAATAAATATGTGAAAACATCTAAACATGTATTATAAACATGCAGAGTGCGAGTCCAATGTTCACATGTGTGAACAGGACGAATCGGTGAATGTGAAATACAGATAAACCTAGAATCAACTCCTAAGGAAGTGTGTCCATCTATTACGTGACTTGTGAGTCCTCCAATAAAATTTGGTGATGGTGCGAACAATGTAAGTCAGGCTGTGAGGCTGTTGAAACAAGGAAATCTTCTGTCAAAAGAATGTGGATGGGTACTCTTACCAGATAGGGTGGACCCCCTTACCAGCGGTAGTGGGTCAGTCAGGCTTGTATAGGCCGAACGCCTCAGAGTTAAGGGTTGGCAGGAAGATGGTCACTCCAAACTGGGTAGTTCCAGTAATTTCCAGCAGTAGGAATCCAGCCGAAGTTCCGGGATTCAGACAGCTCTCCAGAAAACATGTAACCTCCACCCAATAGGGGAGCCGTCTGAAGGCCGATGGTAAATGTGGGATAGGCTCAATCAAACCGGTGTAGGAATAAGAAAAAAAATGGAGAAACTCCATATGGTGCAGGTCAAAAAGTGGAGAGGCGTGTTGCCCCAGTTGAAGTCCGTTGGGACAAAACGCGCCGGGCTCGCTTTTGCATGCTTCCCACATTGTTTTTTTTTTAATACTTGTGATCACCAGCATTTTTGTACTCCTCTACTATGATGTCTTGTACTTCTTAAGAATTAAACCTCTCTGTTTTTGGACCTGCACCATATGGAGTTTCTCCATTTTTTTTTTTTTTTCCTTATTCCTACCCCTGTTTGATTGAGCCTATCCCGCAGTTACCATCGGCCTTCGGACTGCTCCCCTATTGGGTGGAGGTTCCATGTTTTCTGGAAAGCTATCCGAATCTTGGAATTTCGGCTAGATTCCTACTGCTGAGGAGTGGAACTACCCAGTTTGGAGTGACCATCTTCCTGCCAACTCCTAACCCTGAGGCGTTTGGCCTATATAGGCCTGACTGACCCACTACCGCTGGTAAGTGGGTCCACCATATCCGGTAAGAGTACCCATTCACATCCTTTTGACAGAAGATTTCCCTGTTTCAACAGCTTCACAGCCTGACTTATATTGTTCGCACCATCACCAGATTTTATTGAGGACTCAGAAGTCACGTATTAGGTGGACACACTTCCTTAGGAGTTCATTCTATGTTTTATCTGTATTTCACATTCACCGATTCATCCTGTTCACACATGTGAACATTGAACTCGCACTCTGCGTGTTTATAATACACGTTTATATGTTTTCACATATTTATTGTTTCAGTTCATTGCTGTTATATTTAGCGCTACACTTTGGTTTTTAGAGATCTATTACAAGAAATATGAGAACTATGGCCTTTTGATGATCCAACACTCGTGTTCTGCTTTTTAGTTTTCGTTTCCATGTTTGATCTCATTTTATGTGTTTTTGGTATATTCTAAGAGAACTTTCTCGCTGTGTCTGGGGGGGGGGGGGGGGGGAATATCGGTTAGGGAAATGGTTTCGTCTATGGAGAACATGCGGGCTGACAAAGGGGAACCGGTTCAGGGAAGCGAATGACTCTTCTAAACAGAATTACAACACGGCGGGTGGCAGACCACAGTCTGTGCCAAAATGAACATTTTGAAGGTTACAAAGTATCAGATAAGAGCAGAAGATGTTTACTTCCTCCTATAAGCAGACCTTTCATCACTAAACGAACGTCTCGAATATTCTCCTCTTCCCCTCCTTTTATACAATTGTAGGTTCTCATTTCCACCAAATTAATATTTACCCTCATTCCTCACCTAGGCTAAAGTGATGCAGTGACGTGTGGCGCCCCCTCCCCCCCCCCCCCCCCCAGGGACACCCACATCACCTATCCCTTAAGGCCCGTAGTGTACAGCCTCATGCATGTAGGCACTTGGGGCTGTTTTTAATGTAAAGTTTAGGTTTGGCCACCGGTGCTGCGTACAGCCACCTGTAGACTGACACCACTGTTTGTACGCCAGTATCTGCTTAGCATGTGAACAAGACGGTACACCCCTGGGCGCAGACGGGGATGAAAACCTGGTTTTCATTCATCGTTTATTACTTCTCAGTGCTGCTGATCTCCTGCAGCCACTTCCCATCTAAACGCACTCCGGCGATGGCTGCACGGCATTTCTCAGGGCGGGTTTCCTGATGGTGACAACGGTGGACCATGTCGGTGTCATGCGTGTGTCACTTTAAATTTCCTTCCTTCATTTCTTTAGTGTATTTATATATTTTATTTTAACTTTTTTTGTGCAAAAAAAAAATACCACAAAAATAAATAATTCTCCTGTTAAAAGAACCCAAAAAATAAAGACTTTGCAAAGCACCGTGGGAAGGTTTTCTTGAAGGACTATTTTGTGTTTAGACTTTGTACTTAACCATCATTATGATCCTGGGACACTGTTGACCCCACCCAGACCTTTCCTCGAAAAATGAGACACCGCCCATCATGGCTTCTTTATGGGTTGGGCCTGCACAGGCCTTGCCGCTAAATACGAGGCACCGTCCATCATGCCTTCTTTATGGGTTGGTCCTGCACAGGCCCTACCTCTAAATATGAGGAACCTTCCATCATGCCTTCTTTATGGGTTGGGCCTGCACAGACCATGCCTCTAAATATAAGGCACCGCCCACAATGCCTTCTTTATGGGTTGGTCCTGCAGAGACCCTACCTCTAAATTCAAGGCACCGCCCATCATGCCCAAAAAATAAAGACTTTGCAAACCACCATGGGAAGGTTTTCTTAAAGGCCTATTTCGTGTTTAGACTTTGTACTTAACCATCATCATGATCCTGGGACACTGTTGACCCCACCCAGACCTTTCCTCGAAAAATGAGACACCGACCATCATGCCTTCTTTATGGGTTGGGCCTGCACAGGCCCTACCTCTAAATACGAGGCACCGCCCACCATGCCTTCTTTATGGGTTGGTCCTGCACAGACCCTACCTCTAAATACGAGGCACCGCCCACAATGCCTTCTTCATGGGTTGGTCCTGCAGAGACCCTACCTCCTAAATACAAGGCACCGCCCATCATGCCCAAAAAATAAAGACTTTGCAAACCACCATGGGAAGGTTTTCTTAAAGGCCTATTTCGTGTTTAGACTTTGTACTTAACCATCATTATGATCCTGGGACACTGTTGACCCCACCAAGACCTTTCCTTGAAATATGAGACACCGCCCATCATGCCTTCTTTATGGGTTGGGGCTGCACAGGCCTTGCCGCTAAATACGAGGCACCGCGGGTTGGGCCTGCATAGACCTTTCCTCTAAATATGAGACACCGCCCATCGTGCCTTCTTTATGGGTTTGCTCTACACATACCTTTCCTCTAAATACGAGACACTGCCCATCGTGCCTTCTTTATGGGTTTAGTCTACACATACCTTTTACTCTAAATACGAGACACTGCCCATCATACCTTTTTTTTATGAGTTTGGTCTACACATACCTTTTGCTCACAGGATATGACCTCACAGGATATGACCTCACAGGATATGAATGTCAACACAGGAAATCCTTCCAACAGGATGAGTTTATACAACAACCAATGAACAATGACTAGGGGAGTCTTATGGGCGTGTCTGGGCAGGGACAGTGTGTATGTTTTACCTGGAAGCCATGCTCTTCAACTAAACAAAGGAAGCCGCATGGCTAACAGACCTGAACTCCGTCCCTGACCATAACAGCTCGAAAGCTCCCGTTTTTTACCGTTTTTTGTGAATCCTTCCAGTGTGGATGGGAGATTATCTGCAGGTGTACACCACGGCACACCAATGTTGATTAGGCATACAGGGGTGACACAAGCGCACATCCGCTAAACCGATAATGTCTTTGCAGAGCAAATACATCCCCCCCCAGACGATTGTTCGCACAGGGGCCCTTCGCTGGCGGACATATCCCCACTCCGAAAACGCTTTTCACTACCAAACGGATCTCAACCAGCGTCAGTCTGCCCCAGTCAGCTCTTTAGAGCGGGCTGCGGGAGAACTAAAGCTGGGAGACACTATGACAATACGTATTAAAGTACATCTTCATAAAATTTCCACAACACCGCCCATCATGCCTTCTTTATGGGTTGGTCTTGCACAGACCTTGCCAATAAAGATGAAGCATTATAAGAAAAAGTGTAGCGCTAAAGTAAATGAAGTAAATAAGAGGTTTTGAAGCAAGGAGAGGTAAAGCTCAAATTTGCAAATGACCTGTAACCTCGGCTTGGTCAAAAACCAGATATATGTATACACAAACAGTGTGATATCAACTCTTAAGTACAGACAGAGTGCAGTGCTCTATCTTTTAAAAAAAGTGCAAATGTGCATAGAAATATATAGTGTAGGTGAATCAACAAATAATAATCTCAAAAGTCCACATTTTGCTGGTGATGAAATGTAATGAAGCTGTCCAACGTGCTAATGAGGAAGTGTTAATCCCATATAGATAATGAAGACTCAGTAATACAGTCCATATGTTGCCTGATGTAGTTGACACAAGGGGGCCCAAGGCAGATATCCTTATAATACTGAAACTCCAACTCAGAGGGGACCCAAGGCAGATATCCTTACAACACAAAGACTCAGAAAAATGTAAGGTAGAATACTCTTACCAACTTTGGTGGACTCACAGGCCGTGGGCGGTGAGTCAAACGAGCTTGTACTGTCCTGTGATAGGTGACAGTAGAAAAGTGGATGGTACACCCGGAGACGTCCTCCTTGGATGGGGAGCCTGGAGCTTGTCCTGAAGGTCTGTACGATCGTTGTTTTCATCAGCATACATCAGCATACATGGACCATAAAAGAAACAACGACAAGGAACCTCCACATAGTGTAAATCCGGAAAAATTGGTTTCTCAATGGGCATTTATTGGATCAATCACGATCAACAAAACAATCCATAAAAAATCTTGGTTTAAAATTAGAATCGATTCAGATAAAAAGACGACAAAGTAAGCGTGGTGAGGATGGCTGGGTACAGCAAGGAGACCCGACGCGTTTCGTCTGAAGAGACTTCTGCTGGGGTAAGATGAAGCATTGCCCATCATGCCTTCTTTATGGGTTGGTCTAGCACAAACCTTGCCTCTAAATACGAAGCACCGCCCACCATGCCTTCTTTATGAGTTGGGCCTCCACAGACCCTTCCTTTTTAAAATATTAGGCACTGCCCATCATGCTTTTTTTTTTTAATGGGTTGGTCCTGCACAGATCCTGCCTCTAAATATGAGGCACCGCCCATCATGCTATCTTTATGTGTTGTAGGGTTGAAATTCAAGCGCCACGCCACTGCTAAGAGGTCCAGATAGAACTTTATTCCATTAAAGGTCAGGGGTAAAGATCAAGAAATAGCCAAAGCGTTTTGGGGATCTAGGTCCCCCCCTTATCAGGACTCCTCTCAGGTGCACTGTGCAGGGCTTTGTCAGACGGTCCTCTTCGGGCTCCAGATTGGCAGCTCTGCTCTCATCCAATATTCTACACACGTCTGATTCCTCCCATGACCCCCGTCCAGACGGAGCTTCCACTCTTCACTCCTCTCCAGGCTCCTCATCAGAGCCTCAGTCCAGTGAAATACACCTACGGGTCCAGCGCTATCTTTCCACTTTCCTCAACTATTCTTTATGGGTTGGTCCTGCACAGACCCTGCCTCTAAATACGAGGCACCGCCCATCATGCCTTCTTTATGGGTTGGTCCTGCACAGAACCTACCTCTAAATACGAGGCACCGCCCATCATGCCTTCTTCATGGGTTGGTCCTGCACACACCCTACCTCTAAATACGAGGCACCGCCCATCATGCCTTCTTCATGGGTTGGTCCTGCACAGACCCTACCTCTAAATAAGAGGCACCGCCCATCATGCTTTCTTTATGGGTTGGTCCTGCACAGACCCTACCTCTAAATACGAGGCACCGCCCATCATGCTTTCTTTATGGGTTGGTCCTGCACAGACCCTTCCGGTAAATATGAGGCACCGCCCATCATGCCTTCTTCATGGGTTGGTCCTGCACAGACCCTACCTCTAAATAAGAGGCACCGCCCATCATGCTTTCTTTATGGGTTGGTCCTGCACAGACCCTTCCGGTAAATACGAGGCACCGCCCATTATGCCTTCTTCATGGGTTGGTCCTGCACAGACCCTACCTCTAAATAAGAGGCACCGCCCATCATGCTTTCTTTATGGGTTGGTCCTGCACACAGTCTACCTCTAAATACGAGGCACCGCCCATCATGCCTTCTTCATGGGTTGGTCCTGCACAGACCCTACCTCTAAATAAGAGGCACCGCCCATCATGCTTTCTTTATGGGTTGGTCCTGCACAGACCCTACCTCTAAATACGAGACACCGCCCATCATGCCTTCTTTATGGGTTGGTCCTGCACAGACCCTACCGCTAAATATAAGGCACTACCCATCATGCCTTTTTTATGGGTTGGGCCTGCATAGAAATTTCCTCTAAATATGAGGCACCGCCCATCATGCCTTCATTTATGAGTTTGGTCTGCACAGACCCCTCTTCTTGAGCAAGGCTCACTTGCAGCCAGGATCACCACCATTCATTTCTTTTTAAATTACTGAGCATGTGCAGGAACTCAAATAAGGGTGATGCTGTGATTCCAGGACACAGTCCTGGACACAGCACTGGTGGGACAGAAAGAGGGACCGTCTAAGAAAATACGGAACAGTCGTCATGTATGAGATATGTGTGTGTGTATGCAGTGTGTGTGTATGTGTATATGTGTATGTGTGTGTGTGTGTGTATATATATATATTGCATTTTCCTCTGTCGTTCCCCATAATCCTTTGCTGACACTTGTGCTGAGTGCGATCGCGGCAAGGCTCTGCGGTTCGCTCTTCTCTTTTTTTTCACACTTGTAGCTGAAAAGGGGAAAGGTTGCTACAATTGGGGCTTCAGGAGGAACTCTTTTACTCACACCTTCTTCAAACAACCTGAAAGTCCTTCCTGTGTCTGTGCAGCTTCCGTTAGCGCCACCTGCGTGCAGTTGTTTTACCCTCTAGGCCATGAGCACCTCCTCTCAGCTTGCAGTTTTGTTTTTTTTTCTTTTTTTTTGCATAATGCCCTAGCCGCTGCCCTCAGGTCCTGCAACATGACACCGTCACAACCAAAATTGTTTCGCTCTTCCCTTCCACCTAACGCCTCCGGCCGCCAGCCTGATTTTCAAATTTCACTTTTGTGCAGAAATAAGAAAAGGGGATGGAAGGTTTATAAAAGTCGTATTCGGCGCTACTGCAAAGCAAGACCAGCTGAAAAGCTTTAGACGGAAGCTGCGCTCCGCCATACTGCTGTCCTAAACGTGTTTAGCCACACCCACAGGCCATTAGCCACACCCACAGGCCATCCAATCCCTCCCAGACATTACCACAGGGGGGCGCCCATGAGCTATTGCAGTGTGATGGGATCTTACTCTGGGGGGGCGGAGTTATAGGAGACCATGGAAATCCCCGGACTCTAAAGTATCAATCCATCAAAGAAGAGCGGAATATTTTGTAACATTTTGCAACCAGAAAAAAAAAAAACAAGTAGGAAAACAAAATAACAATTCAGAGTAATGAGCCGAAAACCCCGGGAGAGCAATTCCGGAACTTTCCCAGAAATCTAATGCAGGAAATCCCCCCAAACCGGAACCCCCGAGCGATAAAATTCACTGCGATTTCCTTCCCCTGCCGATATAAATAGACAATAAATATAATAATAGACCAAAAATAATAATAGATCTGCAGAACATCGCTCCCTCCCACCCCCCCTCCTGACAGATCCATATTGATATATTCTGCAGATTATCCCATCACTGACCTCTCTACAGATCTGCAGAACATCGCTCCCTCCCCTCCCCCCTCCTGACAGATCCATATTGATATATTCTGCAGATTATCCCATCACTGACCCCTCTAGAGATCTGCAGAACATCGCTCCCTCCCCTCCCCCTCCTGACAGATCCATATTGATATATTCTGCAGATTATCCCATCACTGACCCCTCTAGAGATCTGCAGAACATCGCTCCCTCCCCTCCCCCTCCCCCTCCTGACAGATCCATATTGATATATTCTGCAGATTATCCCATCAGTGACCTCTCTAGAGATCTGCAGAACATCGCTCCCTCCCCTCCCCCTCCCCCTCCTGACAGATCCATATTGATATATTCTGCAGATTATCTCATCATTGACCCCTCTAGAGATCTGCAGAACATCGCTCCCTCCCCTCCCCCTCCCCCTCCTGACAGATCCATATTGATATATTCTGCAGATTATCTCATCATTGACCTCTCTAGAGATCTGCAGAACATCGCTCCCTCCCCTCCCCCTCCCCCTCCTGACAGATCCATATTGATATATTCTGCAGATTATCCCATCATTGACCTCTCTAGAGATCTGCAGAACATCGCTCCCTCCCCTCCCCCTCCTGACAGATCCATATTGAGATATTCTGCAGATTATCCCATCACTGACCTCTCTAGAGATCTGCAGAACATCGCTCCCTCCCCTCCCCCCTCCTGACAGATCCATATTGATATATTCTGCAGATTATCACATCACTGACCTCTCTAGAGATCTGCAGAACATCGCTCCCTCCCCTCCCCCTCCTGACAGATCCATATTGATATTATTATTATAATTACGTTTGCTCAGTGCTTTACTAAATGAATATTGATATATTTGTATACTTTGTATATATTTGGTATCATTCTGTGGTATTTGTTGTTGCAGTGTTGGAAGATCCGCGTTTGGTGATCTGTGATTGGCGTCTCTCACCATGCCACCATGGGCGTCATTCCCTCATTGGCTGGCGCTGCTGTTGGTCACCTTTGTGCCCCGTTTGCCCGCCGAGATCCTGCCCAGGATTGTGTTCTCATACGGTGAGTTTATTTTCAGTCTGAATAGGAGTGTGCGAGATCCTATTATTATTATTATTATTATTCCTGGAGTGAGAGGATTATATTCTATTATATGATATTATATTATGAGGTCAGATTAGCAGCTTTCATCTTTCAACTTCAAACCTTCAGAGAAATGTTTGTCATTCAGAAGATCTGCAATTATAATTCCCGGAGAGTGTGCCAATCACGGGGAACCGGCTGAGCGGGTTCTGAAGTCTCGTGTTTCATGTGATCAACCTGAACCTCTCATCACCGAGACATTCCACAAATACTCTCCAGATATAAGATATATTATACGGGAGTGACATCACCGCCCTCCAGATATAAGATATATTATACAGGAGTGACATCACCGCTCTCCAGATATAAGATATATTATACAGGAGTGACATCACCGCTCTCCAGATATAAGATATATTATACAGGAGTGACATCACCGCTCTCCAGATATAAGATATATTATACAGGAGTGACATCACCGCTCTCCAGATATAAGATATATTATACAGGAGTGACATCACCGCTCTCCAGATATAAGATATATTATACAGGAGTGACATCACCGCTCTCCAGATATAAGATATATTATACAGGAGTGACATCACCGCTCTCCAGATATAAGATATATTATACAGGAGTGACATCACCGCTCTTCAGATATAAGATATATTATACAGGAGTGACATTACCGCTCTCCAGATATAAGATATATTATACAGGAGTGACATCACCGCTCTTCAGATATAAGATATATTATACAGGAGTGACATCACCGCTCTCCAGATATAAGATATATTATACAGGAGTGACATCACCGCCCCCCAGATATAAGATATATTATACAGGTGTGATATTTTCCGGTGTCTTCTCCAGGTGATCCGGCCAGATTGGTGAGTTCCTTCAGCCGGCCCGGCGTCCAGAATTACGACCAGCTCCTTCTGGTTGAGAACAAGGAGACGGTCTATGTTGGCGCCAGAGAACACGTCTTGAAGCTGAGTAGTCGGGACTCTGGGAATCTCCAGTTCCTTCAAGAGGTAAACTTCACCCACCCCCCCCCCCCCCCAGTCTGGTATAATCCCTGAGGTAGCCGAGCCTTAGACACCAAGTTTCCATAAATGAATGAACTGAAATCCAATGAATGAAAAAGGTGGGGTCAGTCAAACCCGGGAGGAAAGGGCTAGTTGATGCTTAATGTTCACTGGCCAAGAAATGAGGCGGGGTCAATGCAATGTCCACACTGACTCTTCTTTTCTTTTTCTTCACAGGTTTCCTGGCCGTCCCCTGCAGACCAAATTTCAAGCTGTCGGAACAAGGCCCGAAAAGAGGTAACCCCCCCCCCCCCCCCCGTACGCCTTTCCACTGCACAGTGTGGTCACCACCACATGACCTCAATTACTCATCATGTTCCCCTTTTACACCTTCCGCAGGATGAATGTCATAACTTCATCCGCGTCCTGCAGCCCGTCAATGACACCCACCTCTACATCTGCGGGACCAACGCCTTCAACCCCACCTGCACCTACGTGGTGAGTGGATTCCTACTATCCGTTCATGAGTGGCACGTATTGCCCTGCCAATCCAGAACAAGGCCTGGCCTTCAGAGGCAGCTGCCAAATCCAGAACAAGGCCTGGCCTTCAGAGGCAGCTGCCAAATCCAGAACAAGGCCTGGCCTTCAGAGGCAGCTGCCAAATCCAGAACAAGGCCTGGCCTTCAGAGGCAGCTGGCAAATCCAGAACAAGGCCTGGCCTTCAGAGGCAGCTGCCAAATCCAGAACAAGGCCTGGCCTTCAGAGGCAGCTGGCAAATCCAGAACAAGGCCTGGCCCTCAGAGGCAGCTGGCAAATCCAGAACAAGGCCTGGCCTTCAGAGGCAGCTACCAAATCCAGAACAAGGCCTGGCCTTCAGAGGCAGCTACCAAATCCAGAACAAGGCCTGGCCTTCAGAGGCAGCTACCAAATCCAGAACAAGGCCTGGCCTTCAGAGGCAGCTGCCAAATCCAGAACAAGTCCTGGCCTTCAGAGGCAGCTGCCAAATCCAGAACAAGGCCTGGCCTTCAGAGGCAGCTGGCAAATCCAGAACAAGGCCTGGCCTTCAGAGGCAGCTGCCAAATCCAGAACAAGGCCTGGCCTTCAGAGGCAGCTGGCAAATCCAGAACAAGGCCTGGCCCTCAGAGGCAGCTGGCAAATCCAGAACAAGGCCTGGCCTTCAGAGGCAGCTACCAAATCCAGAACAAGGCCTGGCCTTCAGAGGCAGCTACCAAATCCAGAACAAGGCCTGGCCTTCAGAGGCAGCTGCCAAATCCAGAACAAGGCCTGGCCTTCAGAGGCAGCTACCAATCCAGAACAAGGCCTGGCCTTCAGAGGCAGCTGGCAAATCCAGAACAAGGCCTGGCCTTCAGAGGCACCTGGCAAATCCAGAACAAGGCCTGGCCCTCAGAGGCAGCTGGCAAATCCAGAACAAGGCCTGGCCTTCAGAGGCAGCTGCCAAATCCAGAACAAGGCCTGGCCTTCAGAGGCAGCTGCCAATTCCAGAACAAGGCCTGGCCTTCAGAGGCAGCTGGCAAATCCAGAACAAGGCCTGGCCTTCAGAGGCACCTGGCAAATCCAGAACAAGGCCTGGCCTTCAGAGGCAGCTGGCAAATCCAGAACAAGGCCTGGCCTTCAGAGGCAGCTGGCAAATCCAGAACAAGGCCTGGCCTTCAGAGGCAGCTGCCAATCTGTTCTAAAAAATGCCAGAGTTGCCAGGTCCAGGCCTGAGCTCCTCCACAGTAGGACACCTTGGGTTGAGAATTCACATAACGTGGATCAGAGATGAAGCTGGGTGGAGTGGGGTGGGGAGGGGGTGTCTATCCATGACTAAAAAATTAAAAATGGTGGTTTTGACTTTTGTGTTTAGAATTTGGACACCTTCTCTTTGTCGACCAACAATAACAACGAGACTCTGAGTCTGGATGGACGAGGACAGTCGCCCTTCGATCCTCAGCATAAACACACCGAGATCATCGTGGGTGAGTACAGCACAAAAGGTTGACCATGTGAAGTTCAGTAATGTGTGGCTTAGGCAACTGTCAGGAATCTGTATGCCCAGTAGGGTTGCCACCTGTCCGGGTTTTGAATCATGTGTCCGGGTTTTAGGTGGACTGAAACCCAGACACATTATTCAGACCGGGCTGTGGCTCCCCAAGTAACCAAGACAGTCACACTCAAATCTGTTTCCGACTAGGAGCTGTGGGGGGTGGGTGTCTGTGGGCAGGTTCTGCATCACTGGGGGGGGGGGCAGGGTGATGAAGTCAGCAAGAGCAATTTGGCCACGCCCACATTTTGCTGCGGCACGCTATGTGCACTGCATTACTACTCAAAGGTGTCCCAGGCTGCTAAAGTGTTTGGGTTTGCCCAACCAAACATAACCGTGGTCCTCACCCCCCCCCCCCCCCCCCGAATAACCCAAACCTGAGCCCACCAATGATCACAATGTAAACTGCAGGTGTGTGCTGTGATCATTGCTGGGGATGAGATCCCATCGATCCAGGGGGTGGGCAGAAGGGGCAGGTGCCCTTGGTGCAGCATGCATTGTAGGGATGAGGGTGCTGCTAGTTCCTTCTACTATAACGCCTGATAGGAGTAGTTACAGCAGCATCACTACTTCTGTTAGCTCAGCGCTGGAAGCGAAAGATAGAGCCCAGGAGGAGGAGTGGGCTGTGCTCTCTCTCCCCCTCCTCCTCATAGGCTCACACATAACGAAGGGGGGGAGGGGGAGCGCAACTTGGCAACTTTGCTCTGGGCACTGGATAATCTTGTCAATTCCTTCCTAGAAATAGTCGTGGTAACAGGGCACCAATGGGGGCCAATAGACAGAATATGATGTCCCCTGCACCTACAGAAGCCCCCTGCCCCTGTACATCCAGCTATTTGTAGCCGAGGATTTGAGAGAAAACAGTCTGCTTTTTGGGCACGTGATGAAACTACTGCGGCAAGAGGCACATGAAGCTGCGGCAAGAGGCACGTGGAGCTGACAGAGTATAAGCCTCGGGGTCCCATGTTTCTCTGGTGGACAAGCGGCTGAGGTCATGGTTGTCTGGTTGAGCTCAGACTATGAACAGTCGGGTTTTATTTACTAAAGCTGGAGAGTGCAAAGTCAGGCTCACTTCTGCATAGAGACCAATCGGTGTCCTGGCAATACCGGACTTCTCTGTCCTATCAGATTCCTCATTTTATTTGGTCAGAGATGAAAAATTAAATCTCATTTGTTGCTGTGGGCAACTTCTGTCTAGAATGTTTTATTTCTCCATTTCTTAACTTCTACACAAAATAGGAACCATGTAAAATAATTCACTAAATATACTCACAATGCCTCTTCCCTCCTCTATCACTTTCCCATTTCTCCTTCTCTCTTCTTTCTCATCTTCTCTTCCTCCTCCTTTTCTTTTCCTCCTCTTCTTTTCTCCATCTTTTCTGCTTCTTCTCTCCCTCTTCTCCTCTTCTTCTCTCCCTCTTCTCCTCTTCTTCTCTCCCTCTTCTCCTCTTCTTCTCTCCCTCTTCTATTCTTCTTCTCTGCCTGTTTTCTTCTCTCCCTCTTCTCCTCTTCTTCTCTCCCTCTTCTATTCTTCTTCTCTGCCTGTTTTCTTCTCTCCCCCTTTCCTTCCTCTATTCTTCTTCCCCTTGTCTATTCTTCTCTTCCTCTTCTCTTCTCCCTCTTCTCTTCCTCATTCCTCCTTCTCTCCCTTTTCTGTTCTCCCTCTTCTTCTCTCCCTCCCTCTCTTCTTCTTCTTCTCTCTCTCTCTCTCTCTCTCTCTTCCTCTTCTTCTCTGCCTCTTCTCTCTCTTCTTCTTCTCTCCCTCTTCTATTCTTCTTCTCTCCCTCTTCTATTCTTCTTCTCTGCCTGTTTTCTTCTCTCCCTTTTTCCTTCTTCTCTTCCTCTTCCCTTCTTCTTCTCTCCCTCTTCTCTTCTTCTTCTCTCCCTCTTCTCTTCCCCATTCCTCCCTCTTCTCTTCTCTCCCTCTTCTCTTCTCTCCCTCTTCTCTTCTCTCCCTCTTCTCTTCTCTCCCTCTTCTCTTCTCTCCCTCTTCTCTTCTCTCCCTCTTCTCTTCCCCTTTCTTCTTTCTTCCTCTCTCTCCCCCTCTGTAGATGGTGAGCTGTATACGGGCACGATGAATAATTTCATAGGGAATGATCCCATCATCTTCCGGACGCTGGGTAGCCGAACTTCGCTAAAGACGGACACCTCTCTGGGATGGCTGCATTGTAAGTTTTTCCTCTTCTATATGAGATCCCTTTTTATATTCGCATTTCTCAACTTTTTTTTTTTTTTAACATGGAGGAACCCACTGAAAAAAAAAATAAAAAAATCTTCAGTATAAACAGTGATTTAAGAAAAATAATATAGAAAAGAACCCCCTTTATATTGTTGGTCGGTAGAGAAGGGCCCCTTTATGTTGATGGTCAGTAATGAAGGGCCCCTTTTATATCGATGGACAGTAGGGAAGGGCCCCTTTGTACTGATGGTCAGTAGAGATGGCCCCTTTTATATTGATGGACAGTAGGGAAGGGCCCCTTTGTACTGATGGTCAGTAGAGATGGCCCCCTTTATACTGATGGTCAGTAGGGAAGGTCCCCTTTATAATGATGGTCAGTAGAGATGGCCCCCTTTATATTGATGGTCAGTAAGGAAGGGCCCCCTTATATTGATGGTCAGTAGGGAAGGGCCCCCTTATATTGATGTTCAGTAAGGAAGGGCCCCCTTATATTGATGGTTAGTAGGGAAGGGCCCCCTTTTACTGATGATTAGTAGGGAAGGGCCCCCTTATATTGATGGCCAGTAGGGAAGGGTCCCTTTATGTTTATGGTCAGTAATGAAGGGCGCCTTTATGTTGATGGTCAGTAATGAAGGGCCCCTTTTTATTGATGGTCAGTAGGGAAGGGTCCCTTTATGTTGATGGTCAGTAATGAAGGGCCCCTTTATGTTGATGGTCAGTAGAGAAGGGCCCCCTTATATTGATGGTCAGTAGAGAAGGGCCCCCTTCTACTGATGGTCAGTAGGGAAGGGCCCCTTTATGTTGATGGTCAGTAATGAAGGGCCCCTTTATATCGATGGTCAGTAAGGAAAGGTCCCCTTATATTGATGATCAGCAGTCAGTTGCTGCCAAATCCCCCCCCCCCCCCATTCATAGATAAGTCTCTTATTTCCCATATTGGTGTTCTCCTCCCACAGCGGACACCTCCTTCGCCGGATCCTTTTACATCCCCTCTGATGGGAAACTCTACTTCTTCTTCGATGAAACGGGCAAAGAGTTTGACTTCTTCGACAAGCTGATGGTTCCCCGAGTGGCCCGAGTCTGCAAGGTGAGGAGACCCCACCACTGAACCAGGAGATAGAAAGACACATTTGATTGAACTCTCTCCAAACCCCCCCCTCCCCCCATGGGTTAATGGGAATCTTTGGTGGGAAAAACTCCCTCCGCCTCTCCCCGCCCCCCTCACACCTCCCCCGACCCTTATACTGTATGACATATTGATATTGATCCGGCAAGTTCCCAGCTTATGGTGATAAGGGGCGCTGATGGACTTCATGAGGAAGACAAGAGAGCAGATATGGAGGAGGAGGAAGGCAGGAAAGTGGAGGAGGAGCAGACAGGAGAGCGGATCTGGAAGAGGAGGAAGGCAGGAGAGCGGATCCTTAGGAGGAGGGCAGGAGAGCGGATATGAAGGAGGAGGAAGGCAGGAGAGTGGATCTGAAGGAGGAGGAAGGCAGGAGAGCGGATCTGAAGGTGGAGGAAGGCAGGAGAGCGGATATGAAGGAGGAGGAAGGCAGGAGAGCGGATCTGGAGGAGGAGGAAGGCAGGAGAGCAGATCTGAAGGAGGAGGAAGGCAGGAGAGCAGATCTGAAGGAGGAGGAAGGCAGGAGAGCGGATATGAAGGAGGAGGAAGGCAGGAGAGCGTATCTGAAGGAGGAGGAAGGCAGGAGAGCGGATATGAAGGAGGAGGAGGGCAGGAGAGCGGATCTGGAGGAGGAGGAAGGCAGGAGAGCGGATCTGAAGGAGGAGGAAGGCAGGAGAGCGGATCTGGAGGAGGAGGAAGGCAGGAGAGCGGATATGAAGGAGGAGGAAGGCAGGAGAGCGGATATGAAGGAGGAGGAAGGCAGGAGAGCGGATATGAAGGAGGAGGAAGGCAGGAGAGCGGATCTGAAGGAGGAGGAAGGCAGGAGAGCGGATCTGAAGGTGGAGGAAGGCAGGAGATCGGATATGAAGGAGGAGGAAGGCAGGAGAGCGGATCTGGAGGAGGAGGAAGGCAGGAGAGCAGATCTGAAGGAGGAGGAAGGCAGGAGAGCGGATATGAAGGAGGAGGAAGGCAGGAGAGCGTATCTGAAGGAGGAGGAAGGCAGGAGAGCGGATCTGGAGGAGGAGGAAGGCAGGAGAGCGGATATGAAGGAGGAGGAAGGCAGTAGAGCGGATCTGGAGGAGGAGGAAGGCAGGAGAGCGGATCTGGAGGAGGAAGGCAGGAGAGCGATCTGGAGGAGGAAGGCAGGAGAGCGGATATGAAGGAGGAGGAAGGCAGGAGAGTGGATATGAAGGAGGAGGAAGGCAGGAGAGTGGATCTGGAGGAGGAGGAAGGCAGGAGAGCGGATCTGGGTGAGGAGGAAGGCAGGAGAGCGGATCTGGAGGAGGAGGGCAGGAGAGCGGATCTGGAGGAGGAGGGAAGGAGAGCGGATCTGGAGGAGAAGGAAGGCAGGAGAGCGGATATGATGGAGGAGGAGGAAGGCAGGAGAGCGGATATGTAGGAAGAGGTAGGCAGGAGAGCGGATCTGGAAGAGGAGGAAGGCAGGAGAGCGGATATGGAGGAGGAGGAAGGCGGAGAGCAGATATGGAGGAGGAGGAAGACAGGAGAGCGGATATGGAGGAGGAGGAAGGCAGGAAAGTGGAGGAGGAGCAGACAGGAGAGCGGATCTTTAGGAGGAGGAAGAAGGCAGGAGAGCAGATCTGGAGGAGGAAGAAGGCAGGAGAGCGGATATGGAGGAGGAGGAAGGCAGGGGAGCGGATCTGGAGGAGGAGGAAGGCAGGAGAGTGGATCTGGAGGAGGAGGAAGGCAGGAGAGCGGATCTGGAGGAGGAGGAAGGCAGGAGGCGGATATGATGGAGGAGGAGGAAGGCAGGAGAGCGGATATGATGGAGGAGGAGGAAGGCAGGAGAGCGGATATGATGGAGGAGTAGAAAGGCAGGAGAGCGGATATGATGGAGGAGGAGGAAGGCAGGAGAGCGGATATGATGGAGGAGGAGGAAGGCAGGAGAGTGGATATGATGGAGGAGGAGGAAGGCAGGAGAGCGGATATGATGGAGGAGGAAGGCAGGAGAGCGGATATGATGGAGGAGGAAGGCAGGAGAGCGGATATGATGGAGCAAGAGGAAGGCAGGAGAGCGGATATGATGGAGGAGGAGGAAGGCTGGAGAGCGGATATGATGGAGGAGGAGGAAGGCAGGAGAGCGGATATGATGGAGGAGGAGGAAGGCAGGAGAGCGGATATGATGGAGGAGGAGGAAGGCGGAGAGCAGATATGGAGGAGGAGGAAGACAGGAGAGCGGATATGGAGGAGGAGGAAGGCAGGAGAGCGGATATGATGGAGGAGGAGGAAGGCAGGAGAGCGGATATGATGGAGGAGGAGGAAGGCTGGAGAGCGGATATGATGGAGGAGGAGGAAGGCAGGAGAGCGGATATGATGGAGGAGGAGGAAGGCAGGAGAGCGGATATGATGGAGGAGGAGGAAGGCAGGAGAGCAGATATGATGGAGGAGGAAGGCAGGAGAGCGGATATGATGGAGGAAGAGGAAGGCAGGAGAGCGGATATGAAGGAGGAGGAAGGCAGGAGAGCGGATATGATGGAGGAGGAGGAAGGCAGGAGAGCAGATCTGGAGGAGGAGGAAGGCAGGAGAGCAGATCTGGAAGAGGAGGAAGGCAGGAGAGCAGATATGGAGGAGGAGGAAGGCAGGAGAGCGGATCTGGAGGAGGAGGAAGGCAGGAGAGCAGATCTGGAAGAGGAGGAAGGCAGGAGAGCAGATATGGAGGAGGAGGAAGGCAGGAGAGCCGATATGATGGAGGAGGAGGAAGGCAGGAGAGCGGATATGATGGAGGAGGAGGAAGGCAGGAGAGCGGATATGATGGAGGAGGAGGAAGGCAGGAGAGCGGATATGATGGAGGAGGAGGAAGGCAGGAGAGCGGATATGATGGAGGAAGAGGAAGGCAGGAGAGCGGATATGAAGGAGGAGGAAGGCAGGAGAGCGGATATGATGGAGGAGGAGGAAGGCAGGAGAGCAGATCTGGAAGAGGAGGAAGGCAGGAGAGCAGATATGGAGGAGGAGGAAGGCAGGAGAGCAGATCTGGAAGAGGAGGAAGGCAGGAGAGCAGATATGGAGGAGGAGGAAGGCAGGAGAGCGGACCTGGAGGAGGAGGAAGGCAGGAGAGCGGATCTGGAGGAGGAGGAAGGCAGGAGAGCGGACCTGGAGGAGGAGGAAGGCAGGAGAGCGGATCTGGAGGAGGAGGAAGGCAGGAGAGCGGATCTGGAGGAGGAGGAAGGCAGGAGAGCCGATATGAAGGAGGAGGAAGGAGGATCTGGAGGCGGAGGAAGACAGGAGAGCGGATCTGGAGGGTTTGTGTATTATGATGTTTAACTGATTATTATCTCTGCTCTCCCCCAGAACGACATCGGAGGAGATAAAGTCCTACAGAAAAAATGGACCACCTTCCTGAAAGCACAGCTGGTCTGCTCCAACGCCAACAACTTCCCCTTCAACGTCATGCATCATGTAGCGCTACTGAACCCCGAGGACCCCCAA
This sequence comes from Lithobates septentrionalis, assembly GCA_037952835.1. Taxonomy (NCBI): domain Eukaryota; kingdom Metazoa; phylum Chordata; class Amphibia; order Anura; family Ranidae; genus Lithobates; species Lithobates septentrionalis. Next base: position 11,686 of record JBBDGP010004083.1, on the reverse strand, counting down.
CACAGCGTGTTCTATGGGGTCTTCAGCTCACAGTGGTGAGTACCAGAGATTGATATATATCATTATTGTATATCTTATATCTGGAGAGCGGTGATGTCACTCCTCTATAATATATCTTATATCTGGAGAGCGGTGATGTCACTCCTGTATAATATATCTTATATCTGGAGGGCGGTGATGTCACTCTGTATAATATATCTTATATCTGGAGGGCGGTGATGTCACTCCTGTATAATATATCTTATATCTGGAGAGCGGTGATGTCACTCCTCTATAATATATCTTATATCTGGAGAGTGGTGATGTCACTCCTCTATAATATATCTTATATCTGGAGGGCGGTGATGTCACTCCTGTATAATATATCTTATATCTGGAGAGCGGTGATGTCACTCCTGTATAATATATCTTATATCTGGAGAGCGGTGATGTCACTCCTGTATAATATATCTTATATCTGGAGGGCGGTGATGTCACTCCTGTATAATATATCTTATATCTGGAGAGCGGTGATGTCACTCCTGTATATCTTATATCTGGAGAGCGGTGATGTCACTCCTGTATAATATATCTTATATCTGGAGAGCGGTGATGTCACTCCTGTATAATATATCTTATATCTGGAGGGCGGTGATGTCACTCCTGTATAATATATCTTATATCTGGAGGGCGGTGATGTCACTCCCGTATAATATATCTTATATCTGGAGGGCGGTGATGTCACTCCTCTATAATATATCTTATATCTGGAGGGCGGTGATGTCACTCCTCTATAATATATCTTATATCTGGAGAGCGATGATGTCACTCCTGTATAATATATCTTATATCTGGAGGGCGGTGATGTCACTCCTCTATAATATATCTTATATCTGGAGGGCGGTGATGTCACTCCTCTATAATATATCTTATATCTGGAGGGCGGTGATGTCACTCCTGTATAATATGATAAAGGAGGTAGAACATGTTGGGACTTTGCATAAGGATAGTGGGGCCGTTCTAAACCCCTCCTCCATCCCGGTTCAGTAATGAGATAGGGGGAGAACAGGTACGGGACTTTAAACAAGGCACATGGGAGCAAAAGTGTAGAATGAATAAGAAATGCAATTTATTGTAAGAATGATACAAAAATTCATATAGTTACATATTTAGGCACATAGCTCTGCATATGTTGGCACTTAGCTCTATAATGTTACTTTATAGTCAAAGAAATACATTTCATCAAGGATTCCTAATACAAACAAATAAATACAATAAAATTGGAACGTTCATACATATAGGTTGATAATTGTGTACACAGAACGGTAGTTGTAAGCTCTACGCCATTTCGGGACCTTATAGCCACTCATCAGGAGCATAACCATAGTGATCACCTATGAATTGGGGAAATAGCAATATTGAATGCTATGAAGACACAGGTGGGGAAATGTAAAGCAGTGAATCTCACATTATAAATTTGATGCACTTACAATAGTGTCTGCGCAGAGGCGGTGCGGCCTAGGATGCCAAGCCAGCCAAAAATGCCCAGGCCCGAAGCTGAGGGGGTATACTTTGCCCACTTCCTTCACCATCCAAGGGATCACCTTTCTAACCCATCCACTTTGTCTTCACACCTTGACCCAACCTGGGGGGCTTTATGTGCTGGCTCCGCCTGCCGGGATATACCCCCTCAGCTTCGGGCTGCACCGCCTCTGCGCAGACACTATTGTAAGTGCATAGCTTCAAATTTATAATGTGAGATTCACTGCTTTACCTTTACCCACCTGTGTCTTCATAGCATTCAATATTGCTATTTCCCCAATTCATAGGTGATCACTATGGTTATGCTCCTGATGAGTGGCTATAAGGTCCCGAAACGGCGTAGAGCTTACAACTACCGTTCTGTGTACACATTTTCAACCTATATGTATGAACGTTCCAATTTTATTGTATTTATTTGTTTGTATTAGGAATCCTTGATGAAATGTATTTCTTTGACTACAAAGTAACATTATAGAGCTAAGTGCCAACATATGCAGAGCTATGTGCCTAAATATGTAACTATATGAATTTTTGTATCATTCTTACAATAAATTGCATTTCTTATTCATTCTACACTTTTGCTCCCATGTGCCTTGTTTAAAGTCCCGTACCTGTTCTCCCCCTATCTCACCTGTATAATATATCTTATATCTGGAGAGCGATGATGTCACTCCTGTATAATATATCTTATATCTGGAGAGCGATGATGTCACTCCTCTATAATATATCTTATATCTGGAGAGCGATGATGTCACTCCTGTATAATATATCTTATATCTGGAGAGCGATGATGTCACTCCTCTATAATATATCTTATATCTGGAGGGCGGTGATGTCACTCCTGTATAATATATCTTATATCTGGAGGGCGGTGATGTCACTCCTGTATAATATATCTTATATCTGGAGGGCGGTGATGTCACTCCTGTATAATATGATAAAGGAGGTAGAACATGTTGGGACTTTGCATAAGGATAGTGGGGCCGTTCTAAACCCCTCCTCCATCCCGGTTCAGTAATGAGATAGGGGGAGAACAGGTACGGGACTTTAAACAAGGCACATGGGAGCAAAAGTGTAGAATGAATAAGAAATGCAATTTATTGTAAGAATGATACAAAAATTCATATAGTTACATATTTAGGCACATAGCTCTGCATATGTTGGCACTTAGCTCTATAATGTTACTTTGTAGTCAAAGAAATACATTTCATCAAGGATTCCTAATACAAACAAATAAATACAATAAAGTCCCTTGTTTAAAGTCCCGTACCTGTTCTCCCCCTATCTCACCTGTATAATATATCTTATATCTGGAGAGCGATGATGTCACTCCTGTATAATATATCTTATATCTGGAGAGCGATGATGTCACTCCTCTATAATATATCTTATATCTGGAGAGCGATGATGTCACTCCTGTATAATATATCTTATATCTGGAGGGCGGTGATGTCACTCCTGTATAATATATCTTATATCTGGAGAGCGGTGATGTGACTCCTGTATAATATATCTTATATCTGGAATGAATTCATGTTTAGAAATACTGTGTAGAGCGCCCCCTGCTGCTCTCGGGTGTTTTATTCTCAGTATTGATCCCGTGTATTGTATTTGTCGTGGTGAAGATCGAACGCTTCCTTCACATTCAGTATATATAATTGTTCAGTAATGACGATCTATATTCCGCGTTCGTCTCGCTCTCCATACATTAGCGGATCGATGATTACATGGGCGGGGCCCGGGGTGCGGCCGTTTGTTTCCATGCAGTCAATGTGCTGTCCAGGAATCTGTCAGGAAGAAGTCCATTATATCAGGACAGGAAGGATTTGTCCTCCTGTATTCCGATCAATAATGATTTGTAAAGACGGGTAACATCCGGCGTCGTTCGTCAAGAGCAAGACGTCCGATATCAGACATAAGGGGACAAGAAGCACAATAATACATTTGTTACAGATAAATACATTTAAAAAAATATTATTTATAATAATAATAATATTACAAATATTAAATCTCTCTTTAGCTCACTTATGTGATCCCTGAAATATCAATGTATGTATTTTTTTTTTTAAATAAGACCATGTAGTCTCTTGCAATCAGCCTTTATGTTAAATTGCCTCTCACTAGCTGAAAGCAGAAATCAGGCTTGCTATGGCAGTGTCTGTTTAAATATTTGGGGTGGACAGAAAGCGAATTGGGTGGCCAAAAACAAGCAAAGGGGGCAGAGCAGTGGCCAGAAACAAGAGGTGAGGTGAAACAGTTGCCAAGAACAAGCAGCAAGGCAGAGCAGTGGGCAAAAAAGCAGTGTGTGTGTGTGTGTGTGTGTGTGTGGGGGGGGGGGGGGGGGTGAAGCAGTGGGCAAAAACAAGCAAGGGGAGAAGCTCTGGCCCCAAGAAAAAGGGAGTCTGTAGAACAGGGGCCAGGATCAAGCAGTGGTGTGGAACAATAGTCAAGAATAAGCAGGGTGTTGGATCAGTGGCCAAAAATAATCAGGGGTGGATCAGTGGCCAAAAATAATCAGGGGTGGATCAGTGGCCAAAAATAATCAGGGGTGGATCAGTGGCCAAAAATAATCAGGGGTGTATCAGGGGCCAAGAACAATCATGGGGGGTTATGGTAGCACAGTGGTAAAAAAAAAAAGCAGGGGTGAATCAGTGGCCAAAATTTAAGCAAGGATGGATCAGTGGCCAAGAAAAATCATAGGGGGAGGAATGGTAGCGCAGTGATCAAGAATAAGCAGTGGTGGATCAGTGGCCAAAAATAAGCAGGGGTGGATCAGTGGCCAAAAATAAGCAGGGGTGGATCAGTGGCCAAGAATAAGCAGGGGTGGATCAGTGGCCAAGAACAATCATGGGGGGAGGAATGGTAGCACAGTGATCAAGAATAAGCAGGGGTGGATCAGTGGCCAAAAATAAGCAGGGGTGGATCAGTGGCCAAAAATAAGCAGGGGTGGATTAGTGGCCAAGAATAAGCAGGGGAGGATCAGTGGCCAAGAATAAGCAGGGGTGGATTAGTGGCCAAGAACAATCATGGGGGGAGGAATAGTAGCGCAGTGGCCAAGAATAAGCAGGGGTGGATCAGTGGCCAAGGATAAGCAGGGGCCAGTGGCATGGAGTATGTGAGCTTTGAAAAGTGTCGCCCTCCTTATGGTAATCGGTGGAAGATTTGCCACGTTTTGGTTTGGTGGACAGAACGGGGCTCCCCCGGTGGATTTAGCTGTTCGGCCAGTTGTTGTAGTTTAATCGTTTGCTCCACCCCCGGGCCTTTTGTGAGCTTTCTGTAGGATAAGGCGAGTCATGTGACCCTCTTATTTTGTCCCCGCAGGCAGTCAGGCGGCTCCAACAGTTCCGCCATCTGCTCCTTCAAGCTTGCAGACATTGAGGTGGTTTTCAACGGCAACTACAAGGAGCAAGGCAAAGATAGTTCAAAGTGGACCAGATACACCGGACCCGTGTCCAATCCCCGGCCGGGCAGTGTAAGTACATGGTACCACCACCTCACTTATCAACTGCATTGGTATTTCTAGACTCTAGTACCCTAAGCAGCCACAAGGTGGCAGTGTCGCACTGTTTTAGGCAACCACAAGGTGGCGGTGTTGCACTATTTTAGGCAACCACAAGGTGGCAGTGTCGCACTGTTTTAGGCAACCACAAGGTGGCAGTGTCACACTGTCTTAGGCAACCACAAGGTGGCAGTGTCACACTGTTTTAGGCAACCACAAGGTGGCAGTGTCGCACTGTTTTAGGAAACCACAAGGTTGGCAGTGTTGCACAGTTTTAGGCAACCACAAGGCGGGAGCGTCGTACTGTTTTAGGCAACCACAAGGTGGCAGTGTCGCACTGTTTTAGGCAACCACAAGGTGGCAGTGTCGCACTGTTTTAGGCAACCACAAGGTGGCAGTGTCGCACTGTTTTAGGCAACCACAAGGCGGCAGTGTCGCACTGTTTTAGGAAACCACAAGGTTGGCAGTGTCACACTGTTTTAGGCAACCACAAGGTGGCAGTATCGCACTGTTTTAGGCAACCACATGATGGCAGTGTCACACTATTTGAGGCAACCACATGATGGCAGTGTCGCACTGTTTCAGGCAACCACAAGGTGGCAGTGTCGCACAGTTTTATGCAAACCCAAGGTGGCAGAGTCGCACTGTTTTAGGCAACCACAAAACAGTAGCGTTTTTCGCCGTTTTCATGCAAACCTTTTCCTATCCCTTTTTAGTGCTCATCTGGGAAATTCACCGACACAGACCTCAATTTCATGAAACACCACTTCCTGATGGACGACAAGGTTCTCCCAGTCGGCAAGCGCCCCCTGCTGATCCAACAGAGTGTCAGCTACAGCCACATCGCCATAGATTCTGTACCTGCACTATCTGGAGACAATTACACCGTGATGTTCCTGAGCACAAGTAAGCAACTCCGACCTGGGGTGTTGTGCTGCCCTCTGCTGGTTGTATATGGCCATGATCCTCCAATGCTACACAGGGATGTTTAATGCTTCCATCTGCTGGTCACATGTGGTATTGCAGTGCTCCCTATTACATTACATCTGTAAATGCTGCCCTCTTTGGGGTCCTCTGTCATTACTAGACATGTGCAATTCGTTTCGTTCCGAATTAGTTTTTTAACTAATTTTGACAAATTCGGTAATTTGGAAACTTCCGAATGAACGAAAACCCTGTTTAACGAAATTTTTCTGAATATTGGTAAATTCAAAAAATCTGAAATAACTATTAAATTCTAGGTATTGGAAATTCCTTTCAAATTTGGCTGTTAGTGAACGTAAGGAAAACAAATTCATCCGAAGTTACGAATTATCCGAAATAACGAATGCCGCATCTAAACGTATGGAGTGTAACAAATTAATAATAATAATTAACAATAAAGATAATAAAAACTTTTTATTATTATTTATTATTCATTTGTTACGTTCCATTTGTTTAGATGCGGCATTCGTTATTTCGGATAATTCGTAACTTCGGATAAATTCGTTACATTCAATAACAGCCAAATTTTAATGGAAATTCCAATACCTATAATTTTAATAGTTATTAGTTAATAAGTTATTATTTCAAATTTTCAGATTTTTGTTCTTTCAAATTTTTGAATGTTTTTTATTTTAAAATTTCCGAATTTTCGAATTGCGATCATAACGAATGACCCGAAAAACGAAAAAAAAAAAAAAGAAACCAAACAAATTTTGCGGCCGTTCACATGTCTAGTCATTACAGGGATTATTCTGTCTGCCATGCTGCCCTCTGCTGGTTGCACAGGGTATTGCAGTGATCCCGTAGTGCTTTTTGGGGAATGTTTACTGCTACCATCTGCTGGTCAGATGTGGTACTGCAGCGGTCCCTATTACATTACATGCAGTGAACTGTTGCAATGCTGCCCTCTCTCTGTGGTCCTCTGGCATTACAGGGATTTTTTCTGTGTCTGCCCTCTGCTGCTCGCCCAGGGTATTGCAGTGATCCTGTAGTGCTTTTCAGGGATGTTTAATGCTCCCATCTGCTGGTCACCTGTGGTACTGCAATTGTTTCTATTACAATACAGAGTATTGTAATGCTTGCCTGCTCCTGGTCCTCTTCAGCATTACAGTGACCATTCTTTTTCTGTCAAATAGACACAACTTCTCTAACGAGGCCTCATCTGGTAAATGGCAGAGCTGAACCTCTCATCTACAGTGGCTTGCGAAAGTATTCGGCCCCCTTGAACTTTTCAACCTTTTGCCACATTTCAGGCTTCAAACATAAAGATATAAAATTTAAATTTTTTGTGAAGAATCACCAACAAGTGGGACACAATTGTGAAGTGGAACGAAATCTATTGGATATTTTAAACTTTTTTAGCAATTAAAAAACTGAAAAGTGGTGCGTGCAAAATTATTCGGCCCCTTTACTTTCAGTGCAGAAAACTCCCTCCAGAAGTTCAGCGAGGATCTCTGAATGATCCAATGTTGTCCTAAATGACTGATGGTGATAAATAGAATCCACCTGTGTGTAATCAAGTCTCTGTATAAATGCACCTGCTCTGTGATAGTCTCAGGGTTCTGTTGAAAGCGCAGAGAGCATCATGAAGACCAAGGAACACACCAGGCAGGTCCGTAATACTGTTGTGGAGAAGTTTAAAGCCGGATTTGGATACAAAAAGATTTCCCAAGCTTTAAACATCCCAAGGAGCACTGTGCAAGCGATCATTTTGAAATGGAAGGAGTATCAGACCACTGCAAATCTACCAAGACCTGGCTGTTCCTCTAAACTTTCAGCTCAGACAAGGAGAAGACTGATCAGAGATGCAGCCAAGAGGCCCATGATCACTCTGGATGAACTGCAGAGAACTACAGCTGAGGTGGGAGAGTCTGTCCATAGGACAACAATCAGTCGTACACTGCACAAATCTGCCCTTTATGGAAGAGTGGCAAGAAGAAAGCCATTTCTCAAAGATATCCATAAAAAGTCTCGTCTAAAGTTTGCCACAAGCCACCTGGGAGACACACCAAACATGTGGAAGAAGGTGCTCTGGTCCGATGAAACCAAAATCGAACTTTTTGGCCACAATGCAAAACGATATGTTTGGCGTAAAAGCAACACAGCTCATCACACTCAACACACCATCCCCACTGTGAAACATGGTGGTGGCAGCATCATGGTTTGGGCCTGCTTTTCTTCAGCAGGGACAGGGAAGATGGTTAAAATTGAGGGGAAGATGGATGCAGCCAAATACAGGACCATTCTGGATGAAAACCTGTTGGAGTCTGCAAAAGACCTGAAACTGGGACGGAGATTTATCTTCCAACAAGACAATGATCCCAAACATACAGCAAAATCTACAAAGGAATGGTTCACAAATAAACGTATCCAGGTGTTAGAATGGCCAAGTCAAAGTCCAGACCTGAATCCAATCGAGAATCTGTGGAAAGAGCTGAAAACTGCTGTTCACAAACGCTCTCCATCCAACCTCACTGAGCTCGAGCTGTTTTGCAAGGAAGAATGGGCAAGAATTTCAGTCTCTCGATGTGCAAAACTGATAGAGACATACCCCAAGTGACTTGCAGCTGTAATCGCAGCAAAAGGTGGCTCTACAAAGTATTAACGCAAGGGGGCCGAATAATTTTGCACGCCCCACTTTTCATTTTTTTATTAGTTAAAAAAGTTTCAAAAATCCAAAAGATTTCGTTCCACTTCACAATTGTGTCCCACTTGTTGGTGATTCTTCACAAAAAATTAAAATTTTATATCTTTATGTTTGAAGCCTGAAATGTGGCAAAAGGTTGAAAAGTTCAAGGGGGCCGAATACTTTTGCAAGGCACTGTAGTACTGGAGGTAGCCTGGGCAGCCGATAGAAGGGTATAGCTGCCCCCCCCCCCCCCCCACCTGGGCCGGGCCCAGGCCCCATCCATCCATCTGGGGCCTGTCAGGGCAATATTTTTAAATACCCTTTGGGAGCATGCACTGTAATTCCACAAGCTCTGGCTCCCAGCGATTTAAAATAAAAGCTCCTAGGGCCCTATCCGGTCAGCAGAGGGGACTATTTAGTCTTCTTTGGGGGCAGTTGGTGTAATCCTCCGTGTCGCGGCTTCAGACAATTATATTTAATTTTTAGGACCTGCAGCATAGAGGAATTGCACCAAATGATCCCCAAATTATTGTGATGCAACCTGGTATGCTGCTTCCCTCTGCTGGTAGCATTGAGCACTGCAGTGATCCCTATTATGTTTCCCTCTACTGGTCAAATGTAATATTGCAGAATTCAGTGTTATATATGGATTTTGTTGTGTTTTTTTTTTTTTTTTTACTTTGCTTGGCTGTTTTTGTTTTGTTTTTGTTTTTTGTTTTTTACTTCAAGTGCATACAACTTTTATTTTACAAACTCTTCACATGGTACACATTTTGAAATATTTTTGCAGACCATAACATGTCATTTCTGCAATAGCTGCTCCTTGTGAAGGGGAGTATACTATTCAATCATCAGTGTGTAGGCGGGTGCAGTTAGCAAGTCTGCCACCAGGTGGCTCTGTGCCAGAATAGTGTCATCAGGTGTTAGGCCCCTTTTTAGTTTAGAGCCCTCCTGTAGTGATGTAATGGATGAGTCGGTGCCCACATACAGTGGGGGGAAAATAATGATTTGATCCCATGCAGATTGTTTAAGTTTGCCCACTTTACAAAGAAATGAAGGGTCTATAATTTTTATCATAGGTGTATTTTATATGATAGAGACAGAATATCAACCAAAAATCCAGAAAAAAACACAAAACAAATGCTATAAATGAAGTTGCAGTTCAGTGAGTAAAATAAGTATTTGATCCCCAAGCAAAACATGACTTAGTAGTTGGTGGAGTAACCCTTGTTGGCAATCAGAGGTCAGACGTTTCTTGTAGGTGGTGATCAGGTTTGCACACATCTTGGGAGGGATTTTGGTCCACTCTTCTCTACAGATCATCTCTAAATCCTGAAGGTTTCTTGGCTGTCTCTTGGCAACTCGAAGTTTCAGCTCCCTCCATAAATTCTCTATAGGATTAAGGTCTGGAGACTGGCTAGGCCACCCCATGACCTTGAATGTGCTTCTTCTTGAGCCACTCCTTTGTGGCCTTGGCCGTATGTTTTGGGTCACTGTCATGCTAGAAAGCCCATCTTCAGTGTTCTGGCTGAGGAAAGAAGGTCCCCTTTGTTCATCACACACACTTGTAAGTAGGGGCTCACAATTGGCTAGATCAGCCATTCTCAACCAGGGTTCCTCCAGAGGTTGCTAAGGGTTCCTTGAGCTGTGGCTGATGAACCACCTATTTAGATGATGCCAACAGAGTTCAAGGTTTAGCACCACTAAGCAAAGCCAGCGGGATGACGCCAAATATCTTTTTTAGCTGTCTTTTAAGGGTGGCATTCTGAACACCACTTTAAGGGGGACCTTCTTCCTATTGACCACCAATATAAGGGGCACCGTTCCTATTGAGCCCTGATGAATTGGTTATAGGAAGGGTTCCTCGAGACATGAAAATCAATTTTTGGGGTTCCTCTGGGGTTTTAAAAGGTTGAGAAAGCCTGGGCTAGATGTTGGTGTCAAGTCCCTGCCCCGCTCCTCTCCTGTTAGAACAGCGACCCTTCCTGATGAGGCTTTGCCATGCTCCATCTTGTGCCCACTCCATGCCGGAGGCCTCCACCCAACATTCCCAGATGTTAACATTTAGATTCCCAAGGGAAGGAATGTCCTTTTGGGAATTGCCAAGATTTTACAATACATGGCCCCTCAGAGATGCAGAAATCCCATCCAAGTGACTACTAATGACCCTGGGATGAAAGATGGCTTACTTTAATGGCTGCACAATGCTTTCACATGAGACTTCTGCAGGCTGTCCACCAAATGTGCTTATCAATGTACTGTCAATTGACCCCGGACAGTGTGTCAGTGTGATGCGTTCGTGGTATTTTCCAAATGCCACCAGTAAAGTGCAGGGACTCTGTGTGGACATTCCTTCCTTTGGGAGTCTAAATGTTAACATCTGGGAATGTTGGGTGGAGGCCTCTGGCATGAAGTGGGCACAAGATGGCGCAGGGTAAAGCCTAATCAGGAAGGGTCACTGTTCTAGCAGGAGAGGAGCGGGGCGGGGACTTGACACCAACATCTAGCCCAGGCTTTCTCAACCTTTTATAACCCCAAAAATGGATTTTCATGTCTCGAGGAACCCTTACTAAAACCAATTCGTCAGGGCTCAATAAGAACAGTGCTCCTTATATATTGGTGGTCAATAGGAAGAAGGCCCCCCCTTTAAAGATATTTGGTGTCATCTCGCTGGCTTTGCCAAGTGGTGCTGAACCTTGAACATCAAATAGGTGGTTCATCAGCCACGGCTCAAGGAACCCTTAGCAACCTCTGGAGGAACCCTGGGTTGAGAAGGGCTGATCTAGCCAATCGTGAGCCCCCTACTTACAAGTGCATGTGATGAACAAAGTAAATATCACCAGGCTATTCACAACATAGAAGTAAACAAGACACATGGTGAGTCATAAGAATTCAATTGAAAGGTTTTATTATTTTCTTTTAACCCAAAAAAAAAACACTCAACACTCCCTCATTGTTCCAGGTGCGGGCGCGTTGCACAAGGTCGTTCTTGTCAAGGACGGCACAGAGTCGCATATTATTGAAGAACTGAGTCTGCTGAAAAAGCCGAAGCC